>JBAJNP010008912.1:0-19216 GCA_036877545.1 Yasuhikotakia modesta
GCTGCTGGGACTGTGAGTTATGCCTTCCTCATGACTCCACACAGCTGCTGTTTCTATAGCGCTACGAAAAAGGTTGTAACCTTTGCCTGGCAGCTGCTCCTAAAGTCACGGGGTCTATTCCAAACTTAGAGTGATAGAAACGTGAAAGTGCGGCTGCGGTTGTGTTCCCCTATATCACATTCACTCACACGGCTCTAACAAAGACCTCTGAGGATGTGTCTTAACAGATGAATGCATTCCATATGTTCTATATGTTCCATATGTTCCATATGTTCCATATGTTCCATATGTTCCATATGTTCCATATGTTCTATATGTTCCATATGTTCTATATGTTCCAGGGTCTATAAGGAAACTTCTGCCAACTTTTACTGTAGACTGTAAGATTTAGTATTCAGCATTAATGAAACACAACAGTTACTGAGAAAACCACACAAAAACGAAACTGATAAGAGCTTAATGTTACACTGACTAATTTGAGATAAAGTTAGAAACTGAAAGAGATTTATCCAAATGCATTAGAGCCATTAAAATATTACCAAAGGTGATATCAGTCAGTCGGTTTATTTTGTGATAGCGACCGGTCGGCTGTATATTATCTCACTTACCAAATACATAAATGTATTAAATACATTTGACATTGACTTTTTAACACTGAAGTTTTAAATGTTGTTATTATTATTTTATGAAGAGTAAAGCTAAATTATTACCACAACCTGTGTTAGTTTTAAGTTTGTTATTCTAAATATTAGCAGCCACAATGCGCTTGTTATGGTGCAACTTATGCAGCTTGTTACGGTAAAACGCATTTGAAGATACAGTAGTGAGGTAACCTGACAGGAATTTGCTATTTCTGCAGCTTTATAGAGCTATGAGCCTGTCTGAGTTTAACGTGTGGCTTAAATTTCATCTGACCCGTGAGTCAACAGAAAGCTTTAAATTATATTTATGACCATGTCTTCTTCATTTCATTTCCCCATTTCTTCCATTCAGACTCACAGATTTAGATTCACAGCTGTTGTGTGATAAACTGTTTCATCCATGTTGAGAAATACAGTGATGGAATTAATACATTATTGGTACAAAACCAAATTAGAAGCTGTTGAAGAATTAATCTTTAACACATACTGTTATACTTTTGAGTTGACAAAACATAAATTATACATACAGATCTAACATAAATCTGTTCATTATAGATTTCTTACAGAGTTCTGTTCAAATCAGGACTTTTTTATGTCAGTTTAACAGTTTCTGTCGAGTGTATTTGCAGGGTTAAATTAAAAGCATAAACACACAAGTCTGAAACATCAAAATGTGACATACAATCTTTCACCCATTTACCTGAAGCTAATATATGACTTTGCGAGAATTTTGGCTCACTTGTAAGTAAGAAACGCAAACATATGTTAGCGCAGCGAATCATAATCCATAATCATTATATAGGTACAGCGTTTTCCTCGAACCCTCGCACATTTCCTCGAACCTTCACATACATTTGGCATTTCAGAGAACACAACAGTAATGTGCTGTGGTTTTATGGTCAGTAAGATTTACAGCTCTATTATATAAGATCACCTTGGCTATATATGTTGTTCACATATACTTGTGGTTTCTAAAACATTGTTTTATGAATCTTATTTCTCCAGTTTGTTCAGAAAAACAAGTGCAAAAACATTAAAAGGGTGTTTTTTTTGGTGCAAACCTAAAATGATGTATCCCTAGAAGGACAAGCTGTCCCCAGTATCTACCTTTAAAAGCTTCCACACAAACAGTAGAAGAAAACCTACCAGTGCACAAATAACATTTCACTATTAATGTGTATAATTCATTTTTACAAAGATTAACATGGTAACTAGTTTTCACCACACAGCTAATGCCACATATAAGTGCCCCACACACGTATATATGTAAAGTCATTGCGTTTTTTTGACAGCTCACTTTATGGCAGACAATGAAAAATCAATGCAAATTTTTCTGCAGTGCCTCGTGTAAAAGCTTGTAATTTTCCAGACGGGAATATAGCGCCTCCAGTGGTCAGAGGTATGTTTGGAATTACATACCATAATATTCCTGCTTCCCAATCCCTCACGTGCTTTTCTGTCCCTCCCACTTTAGCTGTCATCTGTTTTCCAAGAAAAAGTCTCACCAAAATCAAAACTGTTGGACGGCTGGACGCTTTTTAACACATTCATGAAATGATAAAATTAAACACTTTAAATTCATTATCCAAATAAATGACGCATGTGAAAAACACGCATTTCTCTCCAAAACCAATGGAGGGGAAACAAAAAAATACATTTTGCGTAAATATTAAGTATTTTAGAAGACAAATGAAACCTTTAAGTAAAGTTTTGGTAGTTTAGTTTCTGTTTATGATGGTTTTTTTTATTCCGTTATGTAACACGTTAAAACATGCATTATCTAAACGTATTATTTATGTTTGTTTTATAGCCAATGGTAGTTTTTGTTGCTGAATTTATGTCGATTTTAATGCAAAACATATTTAAAAATAACTGCACAATAATGCATAAAAATAATAATAATAATAATGTCCTACAAAATAATTTTCTTGGCTCAAAAGGTTTTGTGGGAAGGGTGTCACGTCTGATCCCTTTATAGGGCAGACGGAGAGACAAGAGCGCACTGGCGCACTTGCTGTAGTACGCAGTGTGTAGTGTGTAGTATGCAGCTGTACGGGGACGTACGTGAGCGTTCCGTTCCCTTTTTCCTTTAAGCGGGACGGTGGGAGGGATGAGCCGCGCGTGACGTTACAGATCCCGTTAAAACGCGGAGCAGCTCCGCGCTGACACAGACTGTCCGTCCGTGCGCGCAGAGAGACAAGAGCCACCGCATCTCCCGCAGACACCGTATCGCGTCTCATTTGTACATCCTGACTGTGAAATAGGGAAGAAAACAAGGATGTGAAGAAGCCAAGACGGAAAATTCCTGAATGTAATTCCATTACATTCATTAATTGAGCGCGCGTAAAAGGCCGCTTTGGTTTCCTCGTCTCCGCAGTCGCCTTCTCTTTGAGAGATATACGTGCCCATGCGATTCTTCAGACTTACATTTAAGTGTTTCGTGGATTGTTTTTGAAGGTGCTGCTTTACATCAGTGTCTTTTTCTTTTATGAACTCTTATTTCTTTTACAAACGCGCATTTTGACCAATAAACCCAATACCGTTGCCAATTTTTGCTGCCGTCCGCTATAGTCGTTTGACATTGAGAAGAAAGAGGAGAAACGTTCTCACAGAATAACGCTGTTGGTTTTTCTTTACATTAATTAAAAGGATAAAGGACCAGGTCCTTACAGGATCGTCTGAGGAACAAAAGGGACATCTCGGTACGAATAAGAGACTTAAGCCAAAAGAATAGCAGCAAAGATCAAATACTTCTGTTTGACTGAAGCCGGTGAGAAGACTGAGTGTTGCTTTTGTTTACAAGTGCGATGGCAAAAACCTCTCCAGACGCGGACTGCTGCGCACTGAACGTGGTCCTTGTGGAGGAGAAGAAGGGGCATCTTATTCCCAATGGCAACGCGCATCAAGGCGTCAATGGGACTCTTATCGGAGGGGCCAACGGGGTTCCTATCTCAGCGGCTCCTGGGTCGGCGGCGGATAAAGCGGGTTATCCCGAGCGGGAGACGTGGACCAGACAGATGGACTTTATTATGTCCTGCGTGGGCTTTGCCGTGGGGCTGGGGAACGTCTGGCGCTTCCCGTACCTGTGCTACAAAAATGGTGGAGGTAAGACGTGTAGATTATTGCAAAGCACGCTGAGATCCCTCAAGATGATTCTCCCCCTCTCCTCTGACGTCAGCACACGCTGGAGGACACCTCCTTGGCATCTGACTTCATTCATCCATCCATCCATTCATTCATTCATTCATTCATTCATTCATTCACTTCATCAAGCTTATTTCACTGACGTTTGAAACGATTCTTGTTACGTAATACATTATTGCTCTGATTATTGTAAGCAAACGTCATATGATGTAATTCTGGAATATGTAAAAGTGCAAAAATGTGACACTGTAACCCTTTGCATTACATAAAAATAAGTGGCATTCAAAGAAAGAAGCATTTTAAAAAGAGTTTAACTATTTGAATGTAAACGAGTTTAATACATCATCGTAGTTGATCATTGGATAGTTTTGGTGCCATTATAGTAATTGGGAAGCCATTATGTAAAATGCGTAGCTGGGAAGGATGAGGCTCATTCTATACGTGCTGTACAGCAGGTTTGTAAAGTGATCTCCAGTTTTTGGGCTGTTTCCATTTGGAGTCGGGGGCGTGTCTTAATCCAGCGTTCACGTAGTTATAGATGCGTCCCGAGTGCGCAACGCATTTAGCGCAGCGCGATGTGCGTAAGTGCAGTTATGCGTCAGAGCATCAAATGCATTCATTCGACTAATGGACGGACACTCAAGGGGAAAACACTTGGAAAACGCTGGAAAACACTTAAATTGTAGCGTTTTCCCCATTTTCAGACGCATTTAACGCAGTTAATGACAGCAGAGGTCACGTCTTTTCATGCAACCATTAGAGGTCACTGATTTCCTTAAGAAACATCTTAAGATTATTTCTGACGTTATTTTCAACATCTGACAACAACTTTGACTTAAATTGCATACCATACAATTTCAAAATATGAAGGTATAAAAATGATGCTGAGAATTTAATCACTCATCAATGTCTGATAAATGCTTTAAATGTAAAATTGGCACATTTACCTCTACAAAGATAAATAAAATAATACTATGATCACTAGGTAGGCAGCTCACAATGCTTTGAGACACAGCCGTGTGATTCAGGTGGCATTAGCAGGCCTGGTGCAGATCTCATTGGGCATTGATTCACTTTTATGAGTCATTTTTGATGCTATAGAATGAGAAGAGCGAGTCTGTCTAACACTTTAAGACCCCATTAGAAAGAGTTTCATTGTGTTTTCCTGAATGACGAGGCTGTCTCCCAGTGTTCTCAGCGCCCTGGATGTTGTCCAATGTGCTGAATGAATAGCTATACGTTAGCAGCGCAGAAGTATGTTAATAGAGTTTTTGTCTGCTTGTCTGGGATATACTCTGGGGATAATAAGTGATGGAATCTCTTGAGTTTTTATTTCACAATCTCTGCGGTGATTTCTGTGGAATGGGTTCAGTTTTGTCCTGTTGGCAGTTCAGGGAATGATCAATTTGTGCTTGATAGTTACAAGTGACTTTATACAACAGTTTGGAGAAAATGGTTTTCAAATGTCAAACAGAATTAATGTTATAGTTGAAAACCACAAAAAAAGTACAAATATAAAAGTTCCCTAATGTTTTTTACATCTATGGTTCCATAAAGAAAAAAACCTTTGACGTGCACAAAACTTTTTGGTAGCACAAAAGTTTCTTTGTAGTGGAAAAAGTTTCTACAGACTATAGAAAGGTAAAAATGGTCCTTTTGAGAACCTTTGGCTAAACAGTTCCTTGGGGAACCAAAACGGTTCTTCTAGGTGTGGTCTCCAACTAAATTTCAGCATTATTTTCCTATTTAATTCATGATGATGTGTCAGGTCAAAGACAGAGACCACCTCCTGATGTGTGACCTCATAGGTCACAGACCTCCCGATGTTTACTGTAACAGTGATCCTGGTACCTTCTCTAAGAAGAGAGATTTTGGCACCTGCTGGGTGAGTAAAATGTCAAGACTTGAATGTTGTGTCAGGACTTGGGTTTCAGTTCTGTTCACTCTTGATGGATAACTTGATTTTATGCCCTTCTGGTTGTTTAGATGTCAGTGTGTTTTGGACCCAAAGACTTTCCCACCTGTGGAAAGGTCATGGAAACCAGCCGATGGGAACGTTTCGAGAAAAACATCAGTCCTTTTAAAAACAATACAGGATTTAAGTGGGACATGCCATCTGATGAAAAATGAGCCACAGGAGCGTTTAGTGAGAACTGGCTGACCCTTTGAGTTCTCCTTGATCAAATACTTACTTTACCCCCAACAAAGAGCTCTTAGGTAACAGTTAAATGTCTCCCAGTACAGGTCACCAAACTCCACGTGTCGTCTTTGTGTGCAATAGCCATAGACTCCTGAGTTATTTTGCCAAATCAAATCAGAGCTCACAAAGGCCTGGCAGGCCGGGGAAGAATAAATATGGATCGTGTCTCACATTCCTGTCTGCAGCCCAGCTTTCACAGGTTGGGTCTGTGAGACTCTTGTGATATTTACTTTCCTGCCTCCAAAGACACATTCAGATGCAGCCCAAATACCTTTCAGTTCAAACACATCGACTCTTTTATTTCTGCAAGTAGGTTTTGTTCAAGCCTTTCTTACCATATACCAGCTAACAGGGAACGTTCTCAGAACATTGGCTGACGTTTTCTAAAGTTCTCTCACGGTTATTAAAAACATTTTTAATGTTAAATATCATATATCATATATTCCTAAGTTGTTTTAAAGTACGTTTTAAAAAGTTGCAGAATTAAAACGATTGAATAATGTTATTAGAACAAAAAATCTTAATCCAACAACTTTTAAAATCATGTTTTTAATGTTTCAGTTACATAATGAAGACTTACACTGATATGTGGACCTGCGCTATATCACAGCCCTGATCTTTCATCAGTCCGGTGCTTTATTAAGTTTATGGCTGAGGTGAAAGGTCACATGATCTGTTCTTTTTACAGCTTTGTTGTCACGTCGCCCTGATCTTCTCTCAGTGAGCTATCTCAGGTCACAAGCCTCCATTGAGCTGTGCTGATTGACATTTGTCAGTAAGACAGTACAGTATCTAGCCGTGAGACACAGGTAACAATCCCGTCTCCCTGTTGCCAGGTTGCTGTTCACAGTATTATGTCACGGTACATCAGAGTCCAAGAGCTTCACAAAGCTGCAGCCACAGCGTGTAGTTTAATAATCTCTGAGGCATACAGTCTTCTGCCTGTCCTTGGTTCCCAGCCAACAATTGTAGGTCAACATAAGCTAAATATTTTTGTAACGTTATGTGTAAAAATGCTATTTGTAAAGGAATGTTTTTAAAAAAGTTACAGAATTTAAAAATATTAAATCCAAGCATTACAACATCCAAAAACTAGATTGTAGCATTAGAACTTATTTAAGTTCTGGTCCTGTAAATGTTCCACAACACAACATGGTTAACAGGGTAAGTAGGAGCGGAGGTAACTTCTCACTGGTTTAAGCATGAGCGGGTCGGTTAATGTTGGCATCCAGCCCTGACTGACATCAGTTCCTCCTCCATGTGGATGAGCGATTAAGACGAGCGTCTGTTAATCTTTTAATCCCCTTTTCTGACTGGGACGAAACACTGGGCCCTTTATGGTTCACCTATTGTGTATTTAAACGTAACCCTTAAGCGCTTTAATTCTGTGTTCGTATCTTCACTTTATATCTTAATATTTTGGGTTAATTACGTGTTTTAGTAACAAACGCTTCCTAGCGTACATTTCAGTCGCGGATGCTAGGCATGGGCCAGTTTAGCATTAGCATTAAACATTGGCATGTAACTTAAGCCATACTGTTTGTTCAATAGACATGAATTATTTTGTGATTAAATTTACAATTTTGACTGACATTCACAATGATCACATGACATTCACTGCTGTGATCCACTTTAGGTCAGTGGATCCATGATGACAGGTATTAAATTGTTATTTTTGTTAATATGAATAGCAATCTAAATTGTAGTTTTCCTTTCAATGAATGGTCAGTAGTCCCACCATCTTAGGTGCTACTAAACAAAACGAACGTCTTTGGCTTGTGAGCTGAGCGCCATATGTGTTGACAGAGCGTCTGTATGTGTCTGTTGTGATGGGGGAGGTGGCGGGTCTGTATTTATAGCTTCTCCTCATCACCTGACGGTCCGTCAGATCTGAGTTTTGGAGTTTCAGTTTTTCAGACATACAAACATTTTTGTGATTGTGGTAAAGGAGGTTGCAAACTGTTCAGCTAGACTCATGTGTTAACATCACTAACTGCCAAACCATATTTATCACCCTGACATGTGCTCATGCTAACCCTCATAAGGGCTAGCATGCGATGAGGGTTAGCATCAAAAACACTCTATAGGTTCAGACAAGCAAGTTTATTACACTTAAGGTTGCTGTCTAGTTAAAATCAAACCTTACCTTGAAATGATCACGTTTCTTAACATGGTAACAAAATAAGAAACATGTTTTAAAACCATTTCAAACATTGTATTGCTTGGTTAAAAATGTTAAAATATATCTGTAACATTTCAAAACATTCCGCTAACAATTTAAGAATAGCGTTTTTGACATATGATATATAACATTTATCAATATTACTGCAAGAGAACTTTGAGCAAACATTAGCCAATGTTCCCTGTTAACTGGGAAGATGCTCAATAATCAAAATATTAGCATTTTTTCCTGTAGTTAACAACATGTTATACTTTATTTTGATATGTATAATGTATATGTATAATATATTTTGTTATACTTTATTTTAGCAATAGCAGATACCATCAGCATTGAGAGACTGGTGCTTCTGATAGGATGAAGGAAAGATGAAACATGTCTTATTGATATAAGGGCTTCATTATGATTACATAACATGTTGATGAAGAATCAGGTGTTTCTCCAGAGAGAGTTATATTTTTCAGCACACATTGTTGTGTCCTGCAGTACGTGTCATACGTGTGACGCTCATGTTATGTGTACGTGTTCTTGACCTGCAGTCATATTTTACAGGCATCATCAGTTTGTGGGCTGTTCTCATCTGTTTGCAAATCAACACAAACCAAACGTTTGCATGTTTCCTATAGCTGGCTTTACTTAAAGACACAAACACACGTCATAACTTGTCTCTAGATGTGGACTTTTTTTAGACGTGGTCGTTTGTTCCAGAAGCACGGAACGATTCTGAGATGCGTGTCAGACATTGTGTTTGGTGCACCGCTAGTTTAACAAAAGCTCTTCTATTCCAGAATGCAGACTGGGCAAAGCACCAGAATTAAACCTTGCATGCATACAGGTTTAAAACTGAAGAGGGGTTTGTAGATTCAATTTATAGCTGTAATATATTTGTTGTAATTATTTAGATTAGCTAGCTTGTGTAATGGATGTTTTGGCTACGTTTCAACTAGCCTGCAGAGCTTGAATTATGTAAGAATGTCACTTTGTGACACGTCACGCTCTACATCATTCTCTCTCTCTCCCCATGTCTTGCTCTCTGCTCTTTTTCATTGTATTTCTTATCTCCCTCTATCATTGTATGTCTAGCTACCCCCCACAGTCAACCTAGCCTTTGATTGACAGGTGACATCATCAAGAATTTTAAAACCCCTCCCCCTCCACCAGCTTAGCTGCTACTGCCTGTCAGCGTCAGATCAGTCGAGTGCAGATTTATTGCGACCGTTGCGTTGGTGTGCTGCTTCACAGATCGCATGATGCATGCTAATGCACCAGCAGCAGTCAAATCTTAAGTGACGTGCCAACATGTGATAGTGTTGCACACAAACAGCAGAAAAATCCCTCAGACAAAACATTCTGCTCTATAAAATCTATAAAATGCACTATTGCATTTTTTATATGCAGTTAACATTAAACGTTCTCAGAATGTTGGGTAATGCTCTCTGAAAGTCATTAGTTAAACATTAAACATACAGCATCCAAAAACACTGGACATTTTAATCATTCCTAGAACGTTTTTAAATGTTCCTACAACCTAAAATGTGCAATATATGGGCAATGTGCAGTATATACATCATGAGGCCTCAGTTTATGTTTCCAGTATATCTATATATATATATATGTATATAATTTTACTGCCCAATTCTACATTGACACCTTGTGACTAGAACAATGCTTTGCTTTGAATTTAAGTTACTGACCCTATTTGTTCTCATCACCCTGCTGGAAAATCAATCTAAGATGATTAGCTGTTATTTTAAACATTCTTCTAGCTGGTTCATGCTGGTATGGGCAGCTGATGGCTGTTTTTTTGTTGGTCCAAGATAATTTATCACCATTTTCCCTGTTCTTGCACCAGTTAAACCAGCTACATTTTGGTTGTTTTGCTTTCCGTTCCCTCACAAAGCTCTGTATTTTTAAACATTTTCACAACTACCTGTCAAACCGAGATCTTTTTCCACCATCCAATTAATTTTCAATCTTATTTGGCAATCAATCCTAAATCTTTGTTATTCTGTCTTGTGTTTGCAGGAGTGTTCCTCATTCCATATGGATTGTTTATATTCCTGGGGGGCATTCCGATATTCTTCCTGGAGATCGCGCTGGGTCAGTTTATGAAGGCCGGAAGCATCAATGTGTGGAACATCGCACCACTTTTCAAAGGTTTGACATGTTGTTACTCATTTCACTGTTATGGAGATCAGCTAGAATCTGCACAATGTCAGCCAATGGCAAAAATCAATAAAAACAGAGACGCTCCACACCGTTTCGAAATAGCATTCTCTCTTTCTCTTATTGATTTGTAACAATATTTGCATGGTTTTTACCAAGAGAGGATATTGCAGCTGATAAGGTATTTCAAAGAGCCATTTATTAACCGAAAAGCAAAGAACATTTCATTATAACATAATGAAAATAAATCTTTCTGACATAAATAATGGTAACCGATCAATGAAGGCACAATCCAGTCAAACACAGTCCTGCTTTAGTAAACGTTCAGTTTACTGACGTTAATTACGTTGTGAATGTTTGGTTTAGGACTTGGTTACGCCTCCATGGTGATTGTGTTCTTCTGCAACACCTATTACATCATGGTTCTTGCCTGGGGCTTCTATTACTTCATAAAGTCCTTCAACTCCACGCTGCCCTGGTCCACCTGCGACAACCCGTGGAACACCGAACACTGCATCGAGATCTTCCGGCACGGCGACTGCCAGAACGGAACCATTGGGAACTCGTCCTTCGGGAACCTGACGTGTGAGGAACTGGCTGGGGGTCGCTCGCCTATCATTGAGTTTTGGGAGTGAGTGTCTCTCATGAACTTCACATCACAACTCTCATGTCTCGTTGTGTCAGTCTCTACACTGGATGAAGTTCTTTGTTTCCTGTTTGTCCATCACGAGTTGTTGCATTACTTTCATTGTGAGAGCCCATCACATATGATAGCCCAGAACATTGACAAATGTTCTCTAAATGTTTTCTCAAAGTTATTAAAAAGTCCTTGCAGTAATGTTAGTAGAATGCTTGCTTTTTCTATAAAACATTTTAAAAAACATTAGTGTAGTGACAGAAATGTTTTAAAAGTGTTACAGAATTAAAAAACGCTCTCTAACTGAACAATAGCATGTGAAAGAATGGACATTTTAAATGTGGAATGGGCAGATTTAACTATAAAAACTATTAAAAATATAAGTTTAATGGAAACAATTTTATACAACCTTAAAAAATAATTAGCTGGGAGTATGTCCAGTTGTGTAGTTTCTCTGTTGTTGTGTTTTATGTATTTGTTACACATCTGCACATTAGATGTGTTTTATGAATATACACAATTAGGATGTTTAAATGACGGGTTATTCAAGGCAAAATCTCAGATTTTGGACGCGCACACGAGGGCAAAAACCTGTTTAGAGTTTACAGAGTTCAGGGATTGACTGTTCAAAGCAGCTTATGGTTCGTTTTAAAAGGGTTGTGTGATGAAGAGTCCAAATTTTCTTGATCCGTTGAGATATAAGAGCTTAATGTACTATGAAACAAATGGCAAAAAATGGCTTTCTTTCGTGATGCAGGCAGATACATAAAAGCGTGATTATGGATGAATACACCTTAATGACCCGCTTTGGGTTTACTGAACCCATCAGTACACGGTTTAAACCAGGTTTCACAGATTAGCATTGTTTGTTTGTGAACCATGCAACAGAACTACAGCCTCTCACAGAACCGGTGTTTTCTTTGTTCATCTCAGGAACAAGGTTCTGAACATCTCAGACGGGCTGGACCAGCCGGGGATCATCAACTGGGAGCTCACGCTGTGTCTGCTGGCTGTGTGGGTCATGGTGTATTTCTGTGTGTGGAAGGGGGTGAAATCGACTGGAAAGGTGAGGAGGCAACGCTAAAGTCGTGGGTTCGAACCACAGGTTGATGTTATTCCTTTAGATTTATTGGTGGAGCATTGCACCATCAGTGCAAAGGTTGTGGGTTCGATTCTTAAAAACACACACACTGATAGAATGTAAAATAAGTCAGTTCAGAAATTATAATGTGTAGCATAAATATACTTGAAATTGCATTCATCTAAATGTAAATACATATTCTAAATGCTAATGCTATCTAAACATTTAGCACCTGAAACATTAACAAAACAAAAAGCTCATTCATAAAATTAACATAAAATGAAAATACGCTCTTTAAAACAATGTCATCATGCTGTTATGTTGCACATAAAAATGGGTTAAAGGTTGGTTGTAACAAAAACTTGACTATGCAAATCTTTCATTACCCTTGTAATATATCAGTGCAGTGTGACTTTCTTTTATAGCCTTTATGCACATAGCTCCGCCCACTGCTAGTTTTTCACTACAGTAGTGAAAAACATTATTTGCCAAAGGGGGATGGCGTGAAATATTACAAAGCGCCTTTACAGCAAAAAGCTCTGTGATTGGTCAGTCGCGGGCCAGTGTTTGTAACGTATGCGATAAGGATATAGCGCTGAGGCAAACAGCCAACAGACATATTTTGTCATCATGAGCTATAAGAAATATAATAACCTTTAGTAATTATAATAATGTAATTTCTCCCACCTATTTCTCTGTAGAAGCTCGTTTTGTCATGACCAATATTGTTTCCTCAGAACTGCGGTGTAAAGTCTCGTCTGTGTACTCAAAGCACCAGAGTTTATATCTGGTAAACAGTAGAAATTACACAGTAACCAGGTTGTTTAAACTCGTAGTTAGTTGCCAACTTGTATTTTTCCTTACTAGTTTATTTGTTATGTAATGCAAAAGACACTGTGAGTAACCATTGAGTCACACTCATTCAAAAGATACCATCACACACACACACACACACACACACACACACACACAGTCTGTGCTATAGTGAGCTATTAGTGAGTTATTTTAGAATCTGATTCATTATAATGCGGCAAAAATGCAAAGTGGCAGATTTTCAACAGAGGTTTACTAACAGAGCTTGTTTACTGAACACAGTTTGTTTACTGATAGTATTTTTAGATCACGTGTGTTTTTTTCATTACTATAGTCGCTCCAGGAAGAACAGAACAGACTGAGATCCAAAGTCTGAGGCAATTAAGGAGAATATGAAAGCATTTCATGTTAAACTGTTGTGCATGTGATCTTCTCAGGAAAGATTCACAGGTTGAGTGTGTGAGCAACACTATTATGAGTCTATCATTGTTATATGACCATTGAACGTCCCCAAATAGGGAACGTTCTCAGAACATTGGATTAATGTTAGTGGAACATTTTAAAATGTTACAGAATTGAAAACAATGTTTGAACTACGTTTGTACAATCAAGTAATAATGTTAATACAATGTCTAACAACTG
This sequence comes from Yasuhikotakia modesta, assembly GCA_036877545.1. Lineage (NCBI taxonomy): Eukaryota > Metazoa > Chordata > Actinopteri > Cypriniformes > Botiidae > Yasuhikotakia > Yasuhikotakia modesta. Next base: position 13,504 of record JBAJNP010008912.1, read on the forward strand.
GATGTTAAAATGTGTAAAATTTCCAAACGCTTTTCTTACTTAATGTTCTGGAAATGTTGTTACAGCTTAAGACTGTTAGCTGGGTGTGTTTTTGTAAGAATTTGGTAGCTTTGTACTTTTATAACTGAGTTTGTCCTCCTGGTGAAACTCAGCAGAGTTTTGTAGACTCCAAGTAAAGATTGTGGAAAACTGTCGGAACGTTTTTTTAACGTGACTTGATCTTGTACTTTTTATGTCTGTGTGTAACGATTATAAAAAGACCAAACAGTGACACGAGGGCCAAGTTGCTCCTGAAATGAACAGACCTCATATAAATGCCCTCTGATAACAGTTCAAAGTTCACAGCGTTTGTAACCTAATAGCTCATTATATAAACCTCCTTTCTGGAGTATCAGCGATGGTTTGATAACAGGAGGGAGTTGGACGTGTGGTACATGCGTCTCGAACGCTGACTGGTTCCTCAGCATGTGACCAGCACCGCACCTGCTGAGAGATAAGCAGTATTTTAACAGGATATAAAAATCTGCTGATGTTATATTCTTGAATTATACTTTGTTTATGGTTAAAACTGGCACATTTTCATCCAGCAGCCAAAACATTATCTAAATGCCTCTTTGTGTTTCTCCTTTCACAGATTGTTTATTTTACTGCCACATTCCCATATGTGGTCCTGATTATTCTCCTTGTGAGGGGCGTTACTCTGCCTGGTGCCTACGATGGCATCATGTACTACGTCAAACCTGATTGGTCCAAGCTGGGAGAACCACAGGTGAGCCAATCATTTTGTCCAGCTCTGCACTACCAGACTGTATCACGAAGGTGATTGGCTCTTAAAACTGAAAGGCGGGACTTCCATACTGTCCATTCTATAGCTGCCCTATAGAGTATTTTTTCTTCCGCTCATATCTATAAGTGAACTGACCTCTGGCCCTTATAGTGTGAATAATTCCTATCAGAAATAAATAAATGATACTTGCTACTGGGTTATTGTACTGATTCTGATGACTAGCAACTGAGCCACTTTGAGTTTAATAATAAATTCTAAGATGGATCTGTGTTTCTCTGACTGTAAAAACATTTTCCGTCTCACTCAGGTCTGGATCGATGCCGGTACTCAAATCTTTTTCTCGTACGCCATCGGTCTTGGCGCCCTCACCGCCCTCGGCAGCTATAATCGCTTTAACAACGACTGCTACAAGTAAGTCATCATGGCGACCTTGCAGTGACAAGGGCACACTTTTGTTGTGACTTTTGCTAACTTTGTGAGCCGCTGTGTTTTAAGTCTGAGAGAAGTTGTGTCTGTTACGCTCGTCTCCTGACCCTGATGTCTCTGAAGCTGGAGTCTGATGACGTGGCCTTTCAGCAGCGAACCGACTCTCTTTTAATAGTTCTCACATGTCTTAGATCCATTAGTAGCCAAATATGTTGAATAAGCAGTTCGGAAAACGACTGACAGTAGTCACTTGTGTGAGATTAAGCAATAAAAACCAAGTGTAATACCTATGATATCCAAGAAACCATATATATATATATATTCATATATACTGTCTTTTATATTCATGCCCATATATATTCATATATACTATATATTTGTATATACATATATGTATATATATAGGGCTAGTGATTACATACATATGAGATCTTGTGTTTACCTGTATCTGTATTTCATGTCTGTATTTGTCTCCTTAGGGACGCATTTGTTCTGGCTCTCATTAATAGTGGCACCAGTTTCTTTGCTGGTTTTGTTGTCTTCTCCATACTGGGCTTCATGGCATCCGAGCAGGGAGTGGACATCTCTAAAGTGGCAGAATCAGGTAAGAGTCTGCGGCACCTGCTGTGTTATTCTGTAAAGATGTGACAAATATGAACTTTATTTAAAAGGGATTTTAACAGCAAACCAGTGTGATTTTATAAAGCATATTCATGTGCTACTAAAGGCCCTCCAGCCCTGATTCTAATACCGGGTCGGAACATGTTCTGAATGCAGAGTTGGGTAGTTCATATCATATCCTGTTGATTTCACTGAATGCCATTTTGGCCCGGGGCTGACTAGTAAATCATTTATGATATAAATATTTAATGCAAAAATGTATCTGCTGAACTAAATGAATGCATCATGCTAAACATGAACATATGTGATACGATGAGAGTCTATGGTAAATGGATTTCAGTAGAGTGTATTTCTATTGTATTTGACTGTAAATACTGTATTTTACTGTATGTGTTACTGTAAATGTTTAACATTATCATTTAAAAGCAGGACATACTCTAAATGTTGTTTATATACAATGTTAACGGCGTCTCGTCGTACGCAAATGGGACCAGGCAATTAGCAGCTTATTTTGTCTGTGTGTGTGTGTGTGTGTGTGTGTGTGTGCGTGTGTGTATGTGCGTGTGCATAATTGTCTGCATGAGTTCTGTGTGTGTGTGTGTGTTAATGTGTCTATTCTTAAAGTGAATGTGACTTCAGTCTCTGCTACTAGAATTAGGCCAGTTGTAGCCTTCATACACACGCACACAATTTTTCCCAGGCATTCTTTATCAAAGAAATGTATAGCAGATATACAGCAGAACATTGACTATAACTCCAACCGGATGATTAAAGGTCACTTTGGTCACATTTATAGCTGCGTCTTTACAGTGAAATATCACCTACAGCGATCAGCACGATTAATATTCATTCCACAATGTTTACATCTTTTAAAGCTTAAATATTAATCCAGTCTGTTAACATTGTTATCCTGCGCAAAATACCATTTTCTATTTCTCAAGCGTAATATTTTAGATTCTGGTTAATATGAATCACAGTTTGCCCTGGAAATGAAAATAAGAACTAGACATAAAGAAATTCGAATAAAATATGAAGACTGAATGGTAAGATTTTATGGTTAATTGAACTATAGTATGTAGACCCTTTAAAGTGAGAATATATACATTTTTGAAAGCATCCAGATTTTTACAGTGCAGTGTTAAGTCTGTTGCAGCGTGACTCGTCTCCTGCATGTTGAGATAGAACCGTTTTAAAACCGAGTCGACCTTGCGGCACAGACACAGAGCACCAGGACTCCCCGGTTTGTTGATGCTTAACAAGAGACATCATGTTCTTAGCCTAAAGGAGAGACATGAGTTAGAGGACAAGACTCAGTGATTATATATTTTTAAATGACCTGGAAACATCACTGAGTTCACAGAGTTTTTCTGTGACGTAAATGTTCACGTAACGTGTGAAAGACGTGTACACATTAATATTACATGTCTTAAAGACACAGCAGCTGTTTTATGTATTTAAATACGTTTTAGAGAGTGTGGAAAGCGATAATATAAAACTAAATGTGACTGCAAACTAAAAATGGCAACAGTTACATGTGAGAATCAGGGAAAATATTAAATACAAACCATGTTAATTTGATTCTTATAATAAAAAAGAAAGATAAAAAATAAGTTTTAAACATACGTGTATGAATTTGTGAATCACCACCTTAGTGTGTGTGTGTGTGTGCTTGTGTGTGTGTGTGTGTGTGTGTGCTTGTGTGTGTGTGTGTGTGTGTGTGTGTGCTTGTGTGTGTGTGTGCGTGTTGGCCCTTAATTGTCTCATGTTTGTCTGTGTCTCAATACGATGTTTAGGAGTTTAACAAGCGTTTTGTTTGTGTGTTGAGGAACAATGTTGTGACGTGTGAGTGGGTTGTGGTGTCCAGGAAACTTGAGGAAAACCATTGACACATTGTTTGTGGCCTTTTCTTTGTTTTTTGTTTCATTTCCTGCAGCACATAATCGGGATGACAGTTACAGTTAGAAACGAAAACCAGATTCCCCGTCATAAATTTGATGCTTTGACTAGTTTTCCTTGATTGTCTTCAGTCCCTGAATCTATATTTTGTGATTCATATATCTTTTATATCTCTATATCTATATTTTGGCTTTATTTAAGTATTAATTTAAGGATTATTTAACCAGGAACTTTGCCTCTTGAGATGTGCACATCTCGATTTCAAGAGGGGTCCTGGAGCGGTCTGCCAACGCAGGTAAACCTCTGCTATCTGATGTTAGCATTTACACCTGTACTACAGACACAGGCAGGCCCTGAATGTGCAGCCTAGCGTAACGTCATTCCAGAATTAGCCTCATCTCTCTTGAGCGCTGCTGAAGCGAGGGAAAGCCAAAGCGGTTCAGGCAGCCAGAAACGCGTTGACCCCAAAATTCACATCACCAGCTGAAAGTGTTTTAACCCCTCGCAAAACACACCCATGTCCAGCACTAACGCTTTCAGAACTAGCACAGAAACATTTAGTGGTTTAGCGTTGACCCAGTGAACAGGGAATATTCTCCGAACATTGGCTAACATTCTCCAAAAGGTCTCTCAGAGTTATCAGAAATATTCTTGCGGTAGCGTTGGTAGAATGTTTTTAATGCAACATATCAAAAACATTAAAACATATATCAAAAACATTATTCTTCAGTTGTTAGTGAAATGTTTTAAAACTTTACAGAATTAAAAAAAATTATAATCAAACCATAATGTTACTACAACGTCTTAAAAATCTGGGCATTTTTACAATTTTTGTTACTTAATCAAAACTTTGAGGAAACATACAAGCTAAAATTATTAGCTGGGGAATCTCACAGCAACAGTCGTTCATTTTTGCCGTTTAATAATAGCACTTTCCTTCTTACGGTCACAGTATATTTTGATATTCCATGATGATAATTTTAGTTTTACTGTAACTGTACATGACGCTGCGTTACGGATCAAACAATCTGCCTTCAGTTCATGAATGCAGTAAAACTGCAGTAAAACTTGTCATATGTAACATCGACATTTGCAACCATTTTAATAACACAGACTTAAAAAAATGCCTGTTTAGTTCTGTGCATTACAGAGGTTGCATAGTTACATAAATAGTTACATAAGTGAAAGAAAATTGAAAAAAAAAAAGAAAATTGTGTTTTTGTTTTAGTTATGAAATTATCTTCCACCAGAATACAACAGCAACTTTTAGATTTGTATCCATTTCCAACTTATATTCCTCCCCTTATATTCATCAAATCTAAGCAAAATATTACTGATCAAATCCTTTAAATGCCTCTTACCATAAACTAACAGATCATACACCTGATTCTTTCTGCTGTGCTACTCATCATTATTATGACAGATGGCTAATGTGAGCGATTAAATTACATTTAAATGTATTGACTTCATGCCTGTAATGAGGCAGTTAAATAGTTCATCTCCTCAACACATTACATTACATCTTCTATAATGCTTGCAATAAACAAATTCTATAATTCATATTCCATAACCAATTCAACAGCTGAATAAAATCTGCCCTCACTAGAGGAAGAAAACTCTTGCCCCTTTTTTCACAAGCTATCACTCGTTCACCTCATCCAGGTGCCTCTCTCTCTCCCTCTCTCTCTCTCTCTCTCTCTCTCTTTTACTCAGTGCTATCTCTCTGTTCTGTTGGTGCTGTATGTGTGTATGTGCGTCTGAGATGCGGTCGGCGGTAGCCGTGGCGACGCCTCTCTCATCTTCCTCCTCTCCCCACAGGCCCCGGTTTGGCGTTCATAGCGTATCCAAAAGCCGTGTCTCTGATGCCTGTGGCACCCGTGTGGGCCGCCCTGTTCTTCATCATGCTGCTACTGCTGGGACTGGATAGTCAGGTGAGTTGCCATGGCAACATTTGAGGGACCTTTGACCTCTCTGGCTCATTTA
>JBAJNP010008913.1:0-19212 GCA_036877545.1 Yasuhikotakia modesta
GCCGGGGAGAGCAGCTCACCTGTGGTCGTGAGTCGCCATTTTGTCTTGATCTTCACGACGGTACTGCAGCTATAACATTAGTGGGGGCGGGGCCGTTTGGGGGCGGGTCTATGTAAACTATGTTTTCTGTGACGTTTCATTTTCGTGAGGAGGGGGTGAGTGAGAGGAAACTGACGTAAGATTCCCCAGGTTTCCAGCCTGAGCTGTTTTCAGGCACTCATTTTAAAACATAAATGTATTTACTTTAGAGAGGTTCAAAATGTCTGGAACTTTTCCTATGTTCTTTTAGGCGGGTGTACTGACATTTTCTGTCAAGACTAGAAAAATTTTGATTTTGACTCTAGGTCCCCTTCAAACCTTTTAAAATTGTATCCCCACTTTTAAATGCAGCATCCTTCTCTAACCTGTCTGATTCTAGCTGTGAACCAGGGTTTGCCATCTCACCCTGGTGTGTGATGGGATGCAGCTATCTTCACAGAAACTTATGTATTTTGTCACAGTCTGTATATTCATCCAGGTTGTTGCTATTAGTCCTGAATACATCCCAGTCAGTATAGTCCAAGCATGCCTGAAGATTCCCCACAGCTTCTCTTGTTCACTGCTTTGATGTCCTTGCATCAGATTTGATAGCTTTTATTTCTACCTGTATGCAGGAATCAGATGGACCATGACATGGTCAGAGTGACCCATGAGGCTTATGGGATGGCATGATAGGCACTGCTTACTGTAGTATTGCAGTGATTCAGAATGTTTTCTCTCTGGTAGGACATTTTAGGAATGCCTGCATTTTGGAAGTCACCAAGGACAATAACATCCTGCATGTGCATCCTGCATTTTGGCTTGCGGTGGAATGTAAACACATACATTAATGAGGAAAAAAATAGCTTTAAATGATTATAACCAATGGCTGCAATAAAACAGAGTGAGAAATTTAAGGGGTCTGAAAACGTTCCGTACCCACTGTAAATAGACTTCGGCAACTGAAGCACGTTCCTCAGTGTCAAGCCAGATGCAGCTTCCCTATCTTAGGGAAGCGGGTTACATACATAACATGAGACATTGTAACACTTAAAGGAGCTCTTAACAGTATAGTGCAACATACACAGACATTGTACCTGAAGTGATTAGAAAAAATTGTTTATAAAGTGTAATTTGAGTTTAAGAATTTATAATAAAATTCATGTAGGGTTTAATAGTTGGTCTAAAATATAGTGTTCCCCATCTGACTTTATGTCAATGACACTAGGGGTCTCTCCCTGAGAGCCTATCATGTCTGATTTGAATGAAAAAGACTATGCCAGTCTACACAAGCCTGAGCCTATGTATATGTTTTCCATTTCTCTAGCTGCTGGATTTATGGCACAATAAGTTATGCCCTGAAATGGTGTCTTTTAAGTCCTGGTTTGCTGCCTGAGTACCCATAATAATGCACAGGTACTGTTGTCCTTCCTACATTAGAGCTTGGACAGCCACCTGTCTCCCTCAACCCTCAAGGCCTATACTGCAACCCATGATGAGAAGGGAAATCCCTTTAAGTTGAAGGGAAATCTCAGCATGGCAGCACAACCTAATCATCTGATTTAGCCCTGTTTTAGTAAAAAAGGCCACTTTGGCCAATTAAATGGAGATCAGAAATCTCTTCTGTAGGCTCTAAGAAAGGAGCCTCTAACGCTACAGCGAGGTCCAACATGGGGACATGGACTTGTAACAAAGGACTTGTTCCTGCCCACTGAATAGCCGATAGAAATTCACATATTGTAAAATGGTCTCAGCAACCTCAGTAGGGAGACAAGAAGCTATAAGTTGCGACCCCTCAGGGGCCATACCCACAGGTTCCACAGCTCTGGGCAGGGGAGCACGATGGCACCTCCTGCCTCAGAAAGGATGCCCCCCTTCAAGGGGATCCTTCAGGGAGAACAGTCTAGCAGAGGATATGAGATCCGAGAACCACCATCAGCTCATCCAGCACGGGGATACTACAAGCACAGAAACCACGTCCTGGCGTGTTCTTTCCTGGCGTGATATCTGGGAAAAAGGCACTGGTCTCGACAGGATGTCTGCTTCCAAGTTGCATCCAGGGATGTGAGCTGCTCTCAATAAGAGGAGCTCATTCCCCTGGGACCACCAACACATGGCGGTATTTCAGGTCTAGGCGGAGATGTTTTAAATCTAGAAACACTATAAACTGGAATATAAACTGACAACTCATTCAGACAAAGACAGAGTACTGACAGAAATATCCCAAAATACTAAAAGGCACATTTATTATTAATGGGTTTATGTGAAAATTGTAAATTTACTGAAATGTTTTATATCTTTACACAACCTGATAACTTGCACTTTAGGCCTATTAAATGTACAAATTATTGACTTTCAGCATACAGTATACTGTAATGTTCAATGGGTATGTGCTCATTTTATCCCCAGAGATACAAAAGTTCCCACATTTTTAGTACATAGTTAAAAAATAAAACAAATACAAATGAAACATAAATAAAATGAAATATAAATGTTTTATTGGCATTGGTTGCATTGTTAGTAACTCACAGCAGCGGTCTTCTCTGGATAAACTCCAGCTCGCAGAAGTGATGCTCTCCAGCTGTCCACCTCCTCCAGACTGTCACACGCCAGCTCCAAAAACCGATTATCCTTAAAAACATTTCTGAAGGAAAAAACACAGAATAACCACAAAGAACTTCTTATCTGTATGTACAGGGACCTTACTCCTTCATTTAGCCAAAGCCTGAACCAAAATACTGTTGGAAACCTCCAATTTTTACCAAAAAACACCAATGAAATAAATATATTAATTACAGCTAAGTCTTTCAAAAATAATGGTTATTCTAAACTCTTTCATATGTTAACATAGCTTACATATTTTAAACAAAAACAGATAAAACTTTGCAATGTTTACATTTTTGTTTACACAAGATAAAGACGTCTGAGTCATAATGGGCCACGGCTGACAAATATGAAAAAATTATAAGTGCTAAACAGTCTAACTCATCAACATTATTTCATTAACGTTTTGTTATGAAGGTCTGAGGGGATAATACATGCAAACTGGTTCAAAAGCTGTACTTCACTAGCAATTTATTTATTTTTTGACAGCCAGACAGGGCAAAGTAATCATAATAAAAAAATGTAACAAAAGAAAAATAAGAAAATCCTTACAAAAATAATAGCTGCAAACTCCAATTATTGTGATCCAAGCAGGTTTGAGGAATAGGAAACAAGGTACTGGGTTTTTCGTTCTTGAATTATTCAATAAGCTGGATTTTTTTATTGATGATTTGACATGGTCAAGGGTTGTACTGGTTGACTGCATCATTTGAAGAAACAGCGTGATGGGCTTCTTATATGAGTGAAAAACCTAGGACTAGTTTGCAAAAGTAGGTTTTTCGAAATTCATCAACTATTTGAAAACTTGTTGAACTATTTGAAAACTCCAACATACACGCAATGTACTTTGATAAAAAACCAGCTAATGCACGTTCTAAATACTTCACAGTATTTTGAAATGTTTGCGATAACAATACTGTGCATAACTATTACCGTGATTTCCGAATACCGTCACGTCTAGTGAGGACGGATGATGGGCTGACGTCTTCTTTGTTAATGCCATGCGATCTACCCACACTACCATTGCACCCCTGCTCTAGGTGTGAAGCTATGTGAAATAAGACAATTTGTGGCTACCTGTAGTTTTCATGCTGGAATAACTGTGAATGGATGTCACTGAAACCAGGACCATCACAAAAGCTAGTCATAAGTTTCTCCACTAATTTTACTGTTGTCACTTTTCACTTTCACTAGCATTTTACTGCTGTTTAGATTTAGTAAATGTGCTCTATTGGTGAAGTATCATTGGTTACTGTTGGGAGGCAAAGTATAAAGAGTCTGTTAATCCCCAACCACCACATGCAGCCCACCCAGGAACCTATGACATCAACGCTCATACCGTTGCTCTGTGTTGAAGATGGCAAACATGTGCTTGCTGGACATAAAGCTTTTCTCCACATCTCTCACTTTCAGGTTGTCCAACGGTAACATGTACTTCTTCTCCTTCTCCTGTGGGATCCAGAGGACAACAACATTACAAGATGTGCCTAATTCATCAAGACTTTCATCACTGTCTTTTATAAATGCTCTTTATTAGACTATATGAAACAATAGAGCATAATTAAAGTAAGATAAGCGTTTCCAAACATAAACTTCCATTACCAAAGTGGAAAAAGTAGAAAAGGACATATGTAAACAAGTACTTGATCAATAAGGAAGGTGATGTGACTTAATAACAATGTATTACTTCTTAACAATTACAAGACTAGTAGCAAAAGAGAAAGAGTCTGGCTTTCACTTGAAACATCTGGTAGTACTTAACAGAACAGAAACCAATTAAATTAAGGGCACCTTTGGAAACAAAAGGGTTAAAACAAAATAAATTCATCATAAAGATGAGAGGACAGCAGTAACCCAAAAAACCCTTCACCATCCAGCAGCAGATTTGTGTTACTGAGACAATTTAGTGCTTTGCAAAGCTTGCTCATGATGTCCGGCACCCTGAAGAATGCTGACTGTCTATATACCATACATGGCAGAAGAGCCACCCTCTTATTTTTTCTGTCGCTGTCTACTTACTTTTCCCTCCACTGTCTGAGAAAATGTGCCGCATCAAGGCTTGATAATGAGCTTGGCTTCCACAGTCATAGGAAACAAAGTAACAGGTAAAAAAAATGGATATGTTAAACAAACAAATGTCAGATCAGTGACTGGGCTGGACAGTTTATCTGGATCAGTTATCCAGATAAGCCTGCTTGATGGAAACTATGTGACTATATGTTTTTCTAGAACTCACCTAAAGCAAAAAAGGGAGCAACTGATGAAGAATATGAGGTGTCTAGCAGTTTCATGTTCCGTCTGCCCAGTGTTCAGACTACTTGTTTATGGTTATACTAATGTACAGCAGTCGGCACATTGGTTTACCTGTGTTAGAAAAGGCACCTTGAAAACTCAAAGTCTGTTTCAGTCTTTGTTCTGTTTTTTTTTAATGGTTCTGTAGTTTATTATATTGCGTAGCAGGAACTTGAGCTGTGTCGAAACACTATGGGAATGCTACCAGCATTTATGCACTCTGAACAGGTGTGTCGAATCACTGATTACGAGGCATGATGTCACAGATAGGGTGATGTCATAACCATGAAGCTATAAAGGCTCCCTGAGACAGCTTATCTCATTCTTCTCTGTCAGGTCCTCCTTTTTATTGTGTACAGAAGCACGCTTTGCGGTTTCGTCCTCCCAGGGAAAGGGATCAGCTCCTCTTTTTTCATTAACATCCACGTTGAAGCCTGCCTTTTTTCCCTGATCTCCATATAGAGGTCTCTAATTCCTAGAATAGGCCATATTCTTTTTGCCTTCCAAGTCCTGCCTCCCAATTGTATGGGAATGTGGTAAGTCACTTCCACACTACAGCCATGCTCCAGGATCTCTGTCCTCCTCCCTTTTGGGGTCAAGACCAGAAAAGGCTTAATTGTATGTGTCCAGTGCGAGCACAGTGCCTCTACCCCTACCTCTGTCCTGACTCGACATAGGGCAGGGGTCCCTTTGCTATGGAAGAGTTGGTATCTCATTCCCTGAGACGTGTTATATGAGACGTTTTCCTTTAATTTGGTTTGTGTTTATTAAATTATGTTCTCAACTTTATCTACGCAACTTTTTACATCCCGATATCTGAACAGAAAAATTTAGAATATATTGTGATGCAGTGTAGGTCTAAAGCTTGCTGCGTTTGGGAATCTTTCCTAATTTTCCAATAATAAATGTTTGTGGTAACTACCAACTGCCATTTACACAAATCTGATCTGTTTTGAAAATGTGTACCGTCTCTTTGTTTGTTTCATCAACATACAAGATTTTGTTTAGTTTGTCAATTATGTTTACATATTATTACAACAATTTAAATTCATTTTTAACACATTTATGTTTTGCTGAATGTGATCTGTTACTATTTGGCTTTTTTCATTGAACTATGTAAAGAAAAGGGTACAAGGACAAATGTCTGTCGGATATGTATGTAACCTCGGTTCCCTGAGAAGGGAATGAGACACTGCAACTGGACACTTCAAGTGTGACCGGTGTCTAAATCTATATCTAATCAGGCAAATGTAATTGGCCCACAGTAGTGCCTGATGCACATCTGGTGTGCTCACAAGGATAGTAGGGCACCTGTTAAGCATGTTATCAACGTCTTTGACTAAAATAGATGTAGACAGGCCCCTGTGAGCCACAATGAAACAAAAGGTCTTGTTCCTTTCTCAGGGAACCAAGGTTACATGTGTAACTACAAGATGTTCTTATTTGAGGGAACTCGACACTGTGTTTGGTTCACATGTGTTTGGTTTAGGAATGGAATACCAACTTTACTATGCTGAGGGGAGTGGCTGCCATATGGTCTGTGTTGAAAAACAATCACTACAGGCATAGCTCAAAACCCCTACTCGCACACTGCTGGTGACAAAAAACACCTCTCTGTGAACCACTGCACAAATGAAAGGTCAGGCAAACATAACCCTAAATACTCAAAAAAAGGGGTTCACCCCGGCCTTGTGTGAGTGTCAGCACACTAACACCAAGCTCCACTGGCTTCCACAGCTGATTAAGAACTTGGCATTAACAGCTAACATGCCTGCCTGCCTTTGAGAGAGGGTCAGCTTATTGCAAGCGTCCTAATTAGCCCATTTCAACACCGCCTAAATGCAGAGCCTTTCTTCAGCCTGCCTGTTCTTCGCTCAGACATACGACACACAGAACATGTGTATCCTATGCGTAATGGCTCCAAGTTGGCTCCATTCGCTCTTTGACACCAGACTAATGGCTCCTGAAAAAAAGCGATGACATGTTCTAAAGGTGCCCTAATATACTTGCGCATCGGGCACTGTTTTGGGCCGATTTCCATGGGAAAATTCATCTAGTGCTTGTCCCACCAAACTTGCTACTCCAATGTTTGAGCACTGCTAATATGTTCTGAATGTTTTTAATGTGTTGCTATGTGGCAGCACATTCTATGTGTTCTTTACTTGCTGTATTTGTTTTATATTTTACATAACATTTTAAATAAAGTTTGTCTTATAGATGTCCACAGCTGTCTGTTCAAGACATGCAGTGAAAAAATTTACCATGTTTACCAATCTCTGCTTGTCAACTTGACTACTGTTGCCTTCATTTCATTACGTTGTTTTTACTATTGTCAGTTTTGTGCTCTTGAGAACACTTCCTGTTTTTATCCATTCTGGTCATAGGCAGTTAATACAATCATTTTTTTCTTATGTTTATGTAGAACACTAAGAAAATAAATCCATTTAATAGCACAGGTGGTTTATGGTCAACGTCTACATATTTTTGTTCTAATCCCTTTTTTTACAGTGTCAAATAACTGCTTAATTGATCATGTTTTTCAAAATATGTGACTGTCCTGATAAACTATGATGGCAACTTGAACAAATGTGTCCAAAAGTAAGTTATATAATATAAGTATAGTTGTCACGTGGGGCGTGAAAACTTAGACGGGTGGCGGATCCATGTGCAGGGTTTTCTTTTTAGTCTTTCGAGGCTTAGTCAGGGACAGGCAGGGTCAAAACACAGGCAGACAGGTATAGTGAAGGCAGATCCAAAGGTCAGGGCAGGCAGCAATAATCCAAAACCATGAAACAGTCCAGAGTCCAAAACCAGAAAAAAACAAAACACAAGAGACACAGGGAGAAACATGGTAAGGGCAAAACAATATATCGCAACTTCCTGTTTGGTTGACCTCTGCTTTATAGCCACCAAACAGGAAGTTGCATGAGAGGAAGCAGAGGGAGCGAATGCACCCTGTTAGGGGGAAAGAGCTCCCTCTGCTGGCCTGGCATTACAATAGTAAGTTATTTTATATAATATATCTATATATTTAAGTTAAATAAATTATATATTATACTATATTTCTATATATACTATATTTCTATATATACTATATTTCTATATTTTATATTTATAATTCTAGTTATAAATATTTTTAAGTTAATCTACAATTATCTACATATGTGTATTATGTGTGTTAAATTAATATTGTACCAGAGTTTAAACAAATTAAGTGCAAATGGACACACCCTTTGTTTGATAAGTTGTTGACAAAAATTAGACTTTTATATTTTTAGAAATGTCTCACTGGTTTTGTGTCCACACAATTGGTATCAATAGGTGCCACTGTATACTTCAAAATATCTTCTTTTGTGTTTCTCAAAAGATACAGTCATACAGTTTTCGAATGACGCGAGGGCAAGTAAAAGACAGAAATGTTTTTATGTTTGGGTGAACATGTTTTGGGTGATCTTGTGAATGACGTTCATCAGGAGTTATGATCAAAAAATTTTACTTTCGTTAACAGCAGCATCCCATTGGCCGATCAAGGAACATCCATGTGACAACGCAGAAATCCAAGTTACAAAGTATCATGCAAAACACACAATACAACGTTTCATGTCTCTAGGCCGCATGCGACACTTCAGCAACCCTGCTGGGGATTCCTGCAGCCTTGAGAAAATGACATGTAAATAAAAAACCCAAAACAAGAGTTTACAAGTAAAAGCAAATATCCACCTGAAGCAGCAAGTACAACACCAGAACTCTACTCCCCCTCTGCCAACCAATACTCCCTCTTTTTGCCAATGACAAAAAATTATAACATCCAAACATAACACAAATTACACTAGTGTCATCTAGTGGTGTATCTAGGTAACTGTCCTACATCTGTATAAAAGAAATTGTGTTATTTTAGTTTTAAAGGTAAAATTTGTTATGAGGCTCCAGCCAAATTTTATTTCTCAGGAATGGGGCCAAAATACTCTTTTGCCAACAATGGTTGCAGACCCCTGTCTAGGCCTTAGAGATTGGTCTGCATAATCTGTAATCAGTTTACTTAATCAGTTTACTTTTTACTTAAAATAAGACAAAACAAGCATTTACAACAACTGAAGCCTTAACTAACTGCATCAGAACATTTTATTTCAATGGGCAAGACATGCAAACATCACACTTGGTCCCAGTAATTGATGCATTCACATCATTAGAGTTGTATTGGAATTTTGAAACATATGGTTCATAAAGTTAATAAAATCTCATTTGTATCACACTTTATCACGTGTTAGTTCTTTAAAACAATGTATTATATTAAGATTTCCCCAAAAAATTTATTGATCTTAATTATTAATATTTCCTGTTTGAAATAGTATTTGTCTTCCTTATGCAGGGAATGGGGGATTAATTAAGTGTACATTAATTAAGTGTACTTCTGACATGACAAATTGTACTCATGACAAATTGCATCTTCGGTGAAAAATGCTTTTTTCTGTGAAAAAAAACTATTTTTAATCAATAAAAATATTAATTATGTACAACAGACCTTGTACAGAGTCTGTCATCAGTCATTAATCCAAATATTATAACTTTTCACTTTCCATGTCAGATGGCATTGTGCAGGTCTCTTATTTTTAACTCTTCCGCTCCAACCACTATCTAGGACCACTATCTCTCGCTCCCTCTCTCTTTTTTATGTTGTCTTGAATTAAGGTGAAAACAAAACAACTGTCTAATCCAGGACACATCCCAACAACCCTGTCACAATAACTCACCTCATCGTCCTTAAACCATGAGAGGCTCTCGGCGGTCAGAACAAACCAGTACTCCTTTGCTCCACCCTTCATGATGCTGATGTTGTTGATGGTCAACCAGCCCTTCCGGATCACCTGAAGAACCAAAAGTCCACAGATCACAAGTAAACCACAATTGGTCTAAAACTGTCTAAAAACCAAAATAATGTAAAATGCAAAGTGAAAAATCTGTAAACAAAATAATAAGAAAAAACAGACAAATGAGAAAAATACAGGGAGAAGCCAGAGAGTTTGTGACACTCTTACCTGAAGCTCCTGACAAAGCAACACATCACACCATAGATGGAGCAGATCGGTCAGAGAAGAGAATCATTAGAACATAAACCCACATACTTTAGTGTCATGATACCCAAACATACATTTTTGGAAATGTTGGCATATATACAGGCTGCACATCGCTAAAAGATTAATGACACTCACGAAACTGTCACCTGGTCATTTCATTCCTCCAGGCTGAAAGATGCAACAAAATGGCATATGTATACATTCGGAGCACAGATCTACTGTTTTCCTTTGCATTATTCATGAGAAAGAACTTAATACCAATTAGTGGTCAACTAATATGGGTTTTTTTGGCCAATGCATAGCGCGATATTAAGCCATAATGTTACATTGAGAAGTAAATAATGGTCAGACTAATGTGCTATATGACAGCCAAATGCAAAAATTTACAGGCCAAACAAAGATTTATCGGACAATGCAAAAAATGAAAACATCTAAACATTGGTCATGATAATATGATGATCATGATGATATAATCAGTTTGTTACTAAATTTAATGCTGTATAAATTCCTTCATATATACTGGTCTTTGGTGTTTGCCTTAATATTCTTAATGTGAGCTGCACTAAGGCTTTATTTGTGTGATAGACAGATGTGATGTGGCATTACGCATATAGCTCAATTCAAAAGGCCTTTTTGCACGTCACAGACACCCAAAGAATCACACAAGTACATTGATATACAGTCTTATCATTAATGGGTTCATATAAATGGATCACTAGTAATTGCAAAAAATGTCTTCTCTAATATGTAACCTGCAATGTGCAATTAGTATTTTAGTATGTATATAGTTATCAGTGCAGTTTTCAGCTTTTCTGTTACTTCCTTGTATGCAGCCGTTCCCCTCTGCCACACTCTGAGCACACGCCTTTTGTGCTCAACTTTTCCCATTTAAAAAAAACTGGGGAAATGGGTCTTCATGACCCTTTAAAGTGCCCACGAGTTTATAGTTCAACAAATGAAAGCGATAATTAAATTAAAAACTAAATTCTACAACGGGAAATCATACAGCAGAAAATCGCTACCCTTTAGAGTCGTACAGTAGCCTGTCTAATGTGTCGCATGCAGAACACATACAAATGACTGACCTGGTTTCCTGCAGAACTCTTCTTGTTTGATTGGCTGCTGCGCTGCTGAGCACTGAGAGAGAGAGAGAGAGAGAGAGAGAGAGAGAGAGAGAGAGAGAAAGAACGAGAGAAAGAACGAGAGAGACAGACAGACACATAGAGAGGGAGAGACAGAGAGGAAATTTACAATGTGTAAGGAGAAACTGTTATAATATTATATACAGAAACGTATATAATATACTATATACTACAACATGCTGTACATCTGTTTACTTTATATGTAAAACCATCAGTACTGACTAATAACAATATATAAAGATCAAAAAGTGAAAGATTTTATCCACATAGTCAGGCCTACTTTGCAAAGCCAATGAAATCCTCGTGGTTGGTGTTGATATATGCCAGTTGTATGTCAATCAGTAGCAAAACCTGCAAAAACATACACTTGAGTTTGTGCTGTGTCATACAGGTTCTTAAATCAGCTCATATGTAAATATGTGAACATGTACAGTGACAGTTTGGGCACCCTGGTCAGAATGTATTTAACTGTGAAGAGTTTGTTTGGTAGAAAAAATGAAAACCTTTTCACTGTCACCACAAAAGTCACCTGAAGTTGCACATGAATATTTTAGCAAACCTGATGCATTTTGGAAACAATTTTTTTTCACTGACACAAGGATTAATATAAATACAATGAATTGCTTAAGTCATGGTGGCCCACAGTCTTATTTGTCTACCTTTAGTATTTGTTGTTTCAGGAAAGCATTTCTTACTCACAGACAGTCAGACCCTGCCACCACCATTTATCATGCATGCCACACAATTATTCACTTGATTGTAGAGGACTGTAATAAGATTATTACAGAGACAGCTGTAGAAACTACAATTCCTGCACATCAACAAGTTAAGAACCAGACCTGTTATAAACCTAAATACACTAAAATTAAATAATTGATTAATTTACTATCCAAGTAGTCATTTATTATTTATTTATTGTCATAATGGTGATGGTAGCACACACAGAAATTGTACTACATGGGTTGCTGGGTTACTGACTACATGCAAACCAGAACCCAGAATGCTCTGGACATTAAAAATGAAAATCACAGATACAGAGTGATCTTGATTAGCCAAGTGAATGTGCACAGATTAATATTTAAGTAAAATATTAATAACATGTAACAGAGGGAAAAATTGACATTTATACATTTCCATTATGGATTCTTGGATATGGAGTAATCTATGTACATTGTACCTGTTCTTTAGCACAGCTCTCTCTGTCACGGATATGAGAAGTGACAATCCGCTCTGTTTCTTCCTGCAGTCGTGGGAAAGAATCCAGCTGAAGATGAAATCAAAATGCTTAATCATTGACCCATTTAGTCCCAAACACACAACCATATTACTAAACTTCATACAACAAGTGTCCCAAGATGTATATGGACATGTATTTTGTGGACAAATAAAAGTCACTTTTGAAGATACTTTTATGCTAAGCATACACCTCAGGATTATAGCTTATCACCTTTTATGTTTTATTAGTGCATCACAAGTTGATAACAAGCAGTCATACAGTAAATCACAGAACATTGATTGTACATCTCAGAGATGACCAAACCTGTCTCAAACGATATGACCCGGCTGATGTTTACTCCGTATTCACTATGTCTAGTTCCATCCAGTCTGCAATTACTGCAGAGACTGCAGACTAAACCAAGAGTCATGTAGTTCAAAAAAAGGTATGAGAAGTTGCCTAACTGAATAACCACAGGTTAGTATGTCATTGCCGCTACAAACATGATTAATTAATGTCTTTTATTGTATTCTATTATGTTAATCACTCTGACATTTCAAAACTAATGATCACCACCCCAATGATAAAAGGCACAAGATAAACATTCTGTTGTTGTAAGTGACCCTATGACCTAACTACACCGTGACAACAGCCTCATCAATGTGATTAGACCCCATGGCCAAACATATAGCTTATATAAATTTACATATAGCTTAAGTTTAATAAAATACACAGTGCAGGCAGAAAATATAAATCACTTGCTGTTTCTTTGCAATTTAGCATCTTCAATGTTGTGCCATGATGCTTGAAGTTTGAGGACAATCACATAAATCACCTTTTAGTGCATCCAAAATGGCTGACTTTCTGTTGGGAGCTAATGGTTGTCAGTAAGACAGTTGTTCTGTCAGGGTCGGGTCTCAAACCCGGGTCCCTGGTGTGGCTAATGAACGTGCTTTCGCTACGCCACAGACGATTAGGGGCAAAACCCAAGAACGAAACACAAGAGGGAGGAGGAGCTGGCAGAAATTAGAATTTATTATAAAACAAAAATGACAAAAAACAAAACGGAACAGGATATAAAGAGAAAAAAAAACTTAACAAAACTAGAAACTAAACCACAGGGAAACTTCCCAGAAATAAACTAGCATAACCCACACGACAAATAACCACGACAAGACAAGGCTGATCAAGACATTGAGACAAAACATACCAAATGAAGTCTCACCAAATGAAATGTCGCAGCGCTGATCCGAAGATCCGCTGATCCGAAGATCAGCACTGCTTAAAAACACAAAATAATCAGGCTGCGCGCAGCCGATTATCAGACACTTGGGCTGTGCGCAGCTGAAACAACTCAGACAATGAACGACAGGACAGAACATAACATAACCAACCTACAGGGGGGAGACACCACAAAACACAACATCGTCACGTGTGAGTCGTGACAGTACCCCCCAATAAGGAACGGCCCCAGAGGTTCCCTAGAGCACCACCCAAACTCTCTCCATGGAGGTGGCTCTGGCTCGCATGGAAGCAGCTGGGGTCGCACAGAGGCGGTTCGGGCACCGCCGGACTGGACCTGAATGCCACCGGACTGGACCTGGGCTTGGACACCACCGGACTGGACACCACCTGATTGGACCTGGGTTCAGGCTTGCATGGAAATGGCTCGGGGTCACACAGAGGCGGTTCGGGCACCACCGCACTGGACCCAGATTCCGTCTCCACCAGACTGGACCGGGACAGGAACCTGGACTTGGACCCTGGTGCCACCGGTCTGGACCCCTTTGAGAAGCGTGAGAGAGCGGGCTCTGAGACAGACTGACTGGAGAGAGCGGGCTCTGGATCAGGGATGTATCCAAACAATAAAAGAAACTCCTCCACAAACGCCGCATACGACAGGCAGCAAGGCGCCTCAGCCATCCACAGGGCCGTAGCCCAGGACAGTGTAGCCAACCTTGGTGGTGTCCGACAAAAAATTCCAGGGTTGTAGTTCAAACACCCTGGAGCACTCTGCCAGAAATGCCCGAGACTTGTGAGGGTCGCCATCAAAGAGTGTTGGCATCCTCACCTCCCCTTGCGTTTCTGGGTTCCATTCTGGCTGCAACATTCTGTCAGGGTCGGGTCTCGAATCCAGGTCTCTGGCGTGACTAGCGAACGCGAAATTAGAATTTATTATAAAACAAAAATGACAAAAAACAAAACGGGACAGGATATAAAAATGGAAAGCTTAGAAAAAAAACTTAAAACTAGAAACCACAGGGAAACTTCCCAGAAAAAAAACTAGCATAACCCGCACGAAAAATAACCACAACAAGACAAGGCTGATCAAGACAATAAGACAAAACATACCAAATGAAGTCTCACCAAATGAAATGTCGCAGCACTGACCTTAAAAACACAAAACAATCAGCTGAAACAACTCAAGACAATGAACGACAGCACAGAACCAAAACAAACAACAACGACACCTACAGAGGGGAGACACCACAAAACACAACATCGTCACACGTGAGTCGTCCACCTGCCACATCAATGTTCCAACCTTTGCCTGGGCTTAATGGCCAATGACACTGATGTGTGTACCATGTTTCAACAGTGTTTAAGCATGTTATGAACCCAAACCACCCCCCTTCACTCTACCTTATTGGAGCACTGACGAACTGTGTTGATCAGCTCTTGAACCACCAGGTCAATGCATTTAATGCATGGCTCCTTCAACTTCACCACCTGCTTCTTCACTATGGCCTCAAAGGCCATGTCTGGAGTGAACAGACCTGTCCTGTGTCAACCAAAAAACATCCACACCACTGATCCAAAAACACCCATCCAAACTCCAATGATTTTTCATACATTTTAATGTTTTTAAGACATTCTCAACTTATGGATGACTAAGACAAACTCTCACCTGATACCATGAATGTTCTTGATGGCATAGCTGATTTCACGACGCATTTCTTTCTCATCACACTCCATCTGTAAGGTGGAGATTTCATAAACTGATTTCATAGGCTATAAGTAAGTCAAAAATGATAAAAGTTTAGATCAGGGATGTCCAATCCTTCTCCTGGAAAGCGAGTTTAATTAGCTGGATCAGATATGTTTAATTGAGGTTGGAGTAAAACACTGCAGGACACAGGACTGGGCATCCCATTTTATATTCTGACTGTTCAGTTCTCCTGTCACTTGCCTTCACCAGCTCGAAAGGGAAGCGCTCATGGAAGATACGGTTAATCTTGGCTCCACCTGACAGTTCCACAGTGTCCACCTGATCACCAGAACCTTCAATACGCTTCTCAAAGTCTACAGAGAATTGTTGGACCATCCTGACCAATGAAACAGAGAATGCATTTTACAGTGGCCTTGACACTTGTTACAAAGACTTTACTATAGTAATAACAGTAAATTATGAGTAATTACATGCAACTAAAACAACCGAAGGTAAGTGAAGGTAAGTGAAAGCACAATAAAGGCATCATAACTTTGGTCCATGTTAGTCTGTCTTATAATCTTGTGATCGCTTTATGTAACAAATGCAAATGAATTGAATTATTAACATTCTCCTTTTAACAATTGTGAACATTAATAAGTGATGTCTGATCTAAATTACTTTTTCAATTTGACCTTTTTCGTACTACGTACAAAATGTAAGAGATTATGCATAATAAATGTTGATTTCATTGACTTTAAAGCTGTTAGTCCAGTAGGATGGTAACTAACTGCAGCAGGGCTTTGGTCTTGCGTGAGGGGTCATCCGGCCGGTAGTGCCGATACTCTTCAGCCTCTCTGTCCAGGGCGAGCAGCTGGGATTGGAGTTTACTGCGAAAGGCTGGAAGAGTATCCCGGATGTGGTTTGTCAGTTGCTATAGAAACAGAGATGCCTTTTAGGATAAATACCTCAAAAAATGAACACATTTAACTGTAAAAGCATTTATAAATGTCAGATAAAATATTTGTTTTAATTGTTATAATTGTAGTTTACAGTAGACAGCCCCAGGATTTAAGGGCTATAATTGTTTTTCTTTAAAGCAGATTTCCACTTGCCAAGCTGCTGTTGCCTTAACATTAAAACAAGCGTTTACAATGCAGTTTTAATGAAGATAATAGATGGTACTAAAAAACAATTTATTACATACATTTTATCATATTACCTAAAATTATAAGAAAAAAAACACATTCCCGAGAATTTCGTTGAGAAATATGCAAAGGAAATAATCTTCATGCACTTGGTCCAACCTAGTCAGATTGTAAAAACTTAACTAAACAATACTGTGAGAAGAGGACAACAGGATGTGATGAAGTTTTAACTTTTTTGTTATTAAGAGTTGAGGTAGTATAATGTAACACTGTATATGTACACAAGACTGAACTGACGTATTTACATGCCTGTTCAGGTGGTTACAGTACCTGATTGAGGACTTTCTGCAGGTATGGGGTGCCCATGTTGTCTGCCATGTGTCTGTAGGCTGGATGAGAGAGAAAGAACTTTCTCTCGGCTGCCAGAGCACTTTTAATGTCCTTCCTCCCATCAATGTCCTTCTGACTGCGGTTCACCACTCCAATATAACCTGTGTGGTGACAGACACAGAAACACACAGAAAGGGTGAGAGAGAAACTATCAGGTCAAACAGGAAAACTGTATTTTATGAGTTTTTAACTTGCACCAGTAAGGATTAAGATAATACATCAATGCTCATCTAATATGATGCCAAACATCAGGGTTACTTCATTTTTACTGTAGACATAGTGATGGCAGGGTAGGAACAATTTTTGTTATGCTTGCATTTTTGTTATGTCTGAATACAATGATAGGATGTCAAACTATGAATGCGTTGAATGTGCTGGAGGCGAGAGCTCTGACACATACTGTCAAAAACTGTTTTTGCAGATATGAAAACATCATCAAAAGACTGCAGTTACAGAACAGAAGAAAAACAATACATGCAAGCAGTGAACATTTGACTGAAATATACATATTAGAGAAAAATGTAAAACAAAAACAGGAAAACCGATACACATGTGATAAGAAACAAAGACCTTGATGGAGTTTCTCACCTCGACGGAGAGGAAGCAGCTTATTCTCTAAAACATCTCGTGCATCTGTTCCTTCATCCATCAGATCTAGTTTAGTGATCACACCAATTGTCCTCTGTCCTAAAAGGTTTAAAATAATAAGGTTTATGTTTTCAAAAGTTAAAATGTTTTGAAATAATAACTACAATCTTTTAATAATAACACTTTATAAGGTATATTTAGTTTATACGCTTTAAAAATAATATTGGTTCAAAATGAAAAACACGACATACATCTTTATGTATGTAAAAATACATAAAGATGTTCCGCCACCCCACAAGCACACTATACCGTTATACACATGTGTCTCAAATATATATATAAACATTTCTCTTAGATCAGGTTTAGTACGGAAGCAGACTCACCTTGTGGGTCAACATCTTTGGATAGTTTTAAAGCATCAGAATTGGCCAGGTCAGTGTTGGCAGGGGTAACAGCCAAAATGAGGCAGCTCTCTCTCGAGATAAACTGCATAATCATATCACGGATCTGAACTTCGATGTCTGGAGGCTGATCACCCACTGGCACTTTAGTGATGCCAGGTAAATCTATCAGCGTCAGATTAAGCACTGCACAAATGCAGGACAACATGTTGCATTATAGTACAGAGCAGCAAGTCAATCACAATACAGATCAATCAGCACATATATTTTGTTAAATATTCTAAACTCAGAAAAGAGAGTTCAGAATATCTTTATCATATTTAAAAATGTAGACTATCAATTATCAAGTACAATTTATCAGCATAAAGACAAGAAGGATGACATGTTGTGTAGTATGGCATCCAAAGTATCCAAAAGCTGTACAAATAATACAAATAATCCAATATGTGTACATCCAAAATTGGATATCCAAAAAGTAACTGATTTTGTTTGCAAAAAAAGTAATGCCTAGAGCAGCACTGTTTAGAGAGTGATTGCAGAAGGCTTGCACCAGTACCGTGAGGGGAAAACACCCTTAAATTGATGGGAACAGGAGAAATGCCCTTATTTGCCCCAGTGACACGGTCTGTCTCAGCTTCAATCTCTTGACGGACCTCATCAAACTCTGTGAACTTCTTCCCTTTGCAGTGCAGAAACTCAGCCCACTCTGTTGATTCAAGATGGCACAGAAAAAGTACAAACAAATTCATATATGTTGACAGACATATATGACAGACACACACACAAATGCAGACAAAAGAGACAGACTGACACAGTCAGACAGACAAACAGAGAGATACCTGTATTGGCACTGATAAGCTGCAGAACAAGAGGCCTGCGGGTGACAATGCCAGATCCACGAGGTAGAAAATCCCTAGAAAAAAGTCAACATTGTTTATCCATCACATTGCCTCAAAATAACAGGTCTACCACCAAACATCACAGTGTCAAGCACTAAATGTGCTAAAAGATAAATACATCTGGCAATGCTTATCAGGAAAATTCTGCATAAATCCCATCAAAACACCCAATCTAGGAAAGCAATAAACATTAACTTGACAATCATTAACAACATACACAACCAACAGCCCTATTAGACAACTATTAGAATTGATATTATGGCAAGAACAAATCAGCTAAGCAAAGAGAAACGAGTGGCCATCATTACTTTAAGAAATGAAGGTCAGTCAGTTCGGAAAATTGCAAATTCTTTGAATGGGTCCCCAAGTGGAGTCGCAAAGACCATCAGGCGCTACAATGAAACTGCCTCACATGAGGACCGACCCAGGAAAGGAAGACCTAGAGTCACCTCTGCTGCTGATGATAAGTTCATCCGAGTCACCAGCCTCAGAAATCGTAAATTAACAGCA
>JBAJNP010008914.1:0-19206 GCA_036877545.1 Yasuhikotakia modesta
GTTTGGGAACAGCACCGGGCAGGACAGACGAGCTCTCCAGAGGGTGGTGCGATCAGCTGGACGCACTATCTGTACCAAGCTCCCTGACCTGCACACAATCTACAGCAAGCGGTGCTGGACCAAGGCCAGGAATATTGTGAAGGACCTCAGCCATCCCAACAACAGTCTCTTCACGCTGTTGAGGTCAGGGAGGCGTTTTCGCTCCCTGAAGACCAACACTGAGAGACTAAGGATGAGTTTCTTCCCTCATGCAATACAGTCTCTCAACAACTCTCAACAACGCAATGAGTTGCTCACTGTAGAACTCTTAAATACTGCTTGCTTCATTTGCACATTTCAATGCTGCTATTCATTGCTRCTATTACTGTTATTGTCATTGTTGTTATTATCATTATTATTATCATTACCATTGTAATGCCTGTATTATTAGTGTGTTTTCCAAACACAACCGGCTGTACATTTTTCTACCTAACACAATCACCCTATTGTATTTATTTACTTTGTATCTTTTTATATTAGATATATTATATAAATGCCTACTGTTTAATGTTACTGTACTGTTACTGTTATGTTAAAATAACATTTCTTTTTCTCAGGGTTAGCAGGCGTAAAAGCATTTCACTGCATGTCATACTGTGTACGATTATGTATGTGACAAATAAAATTTAAATTTGAAATTTGAATATCTAAGGCCTGAAGGCAGTGTGTGTGACCTTGATTTTGTGGAAAAGATTACCCCACCACTGTTGGGGCCTCATGTTCAGCAGGCGGAAAGGAATCACAGATGCAGCTGCCATAAGGCCTAGCAGTCTTTGAAACTGCTTCACATTGAGCGAATGGCCTTCTTTAACTCTTGTGACTGCACTTTGGATCGAATCTAGCAGGGAAAAGATGTGCCTGCATCATGATCAAATCCCAAACCACACCCAGTTTAGTAGTTCTCTGTGATGGAGAAATCACCCTTTTCTTGGTGTTCAGTCTGAACCCCAACTGTTTTATATGGTCTAGAACGACACCTTAATGTCGGACCACCAACTGCTCTGATTGAGCTAATATCAACCAATCGTTGATATAATTCAGTATGCAGATGCTTTGGTATAATTTGGGACACTACGATGCAGGCACAATTTTCTAATGCATGTAGTTGACCCTTGCTGCCATGGGCAGTGTTCGGAAAGACCGGCACCTAACAATTCTTCAACTTTAAGCTATCTTTCCACTGGTTCAGTATAGAGACAAAGGCTTTATTTACACAGTACTTTATCCATTTACAGCTTTAAGGACCTACGTCCACCACTCAGGCCAGTAGTGTAGGATCTCATTGCGGCATAGTGGGTATTAATGTTCCTCATAGTGTCAAGCCTGACGCAGTGTTCCATCAAAAGAAAACACATCAGTCTTGCCTGCACAGCCTGCCTTTATATATAAATCTGATGATGCATTTTGTAGGAGCCTTTTAAAGTCTTTGTGGAGCAAAGGTCACATTACCTAGCTATAAACAGACCTGATTTTACATGTTCAGACTCAGTGTCTTACTCTCTTTGTCAGGGAAATAAAATACATATGCAACTTAAGACGTTTGTATGTCTAATTGTTTAATAAAAATATGCATCTGATGATGCGGGTCGTTTGTGCTGTGTGAGTATGTCATGCTGAGACATTTTTTTTTAAATTAGGCACCACATAAATTATTAAATAAACATACAGATCCATAGCAGCAAAAAGTCTTAAGAAAAAAGTTTGACACTGAGGGCAATATAAAACAATTCTGGAGTCAGTAAGTTGAATCAAATTAAACATAGAGATGCATATAGATTCTTAAGCTTCAGAGTTTTTTGCTGGTTGTCACATATTGCTTTTTTCTTTAATGGCAACTGTCAATCTTCTCTTCAGTAAATCTACAAGGGCTTTCTGGTTAGTTGACTCACTCTCCAGACAGATTTTATCTAGTGTACAAAAAATGTTATTAACCAGGGCTGGGGTCTAGGGCTATTTGAGTCTGCTCCTAAAATCGTCCATTAGCTGCATTGTCATCATCACATCTTTCTTTTAAACACTGATCCTGTGCACATACATACACACACACATATACATATACAGTATATACAGTGGTCAATCAGTTCAGTTATTTTGTGGACTACTCAACTGTACTTTGTAGTTTTTTTATTGAACCCAACATAATATCAAACATCCTCATGCAGGTTTCTACTTCTGAATGAAATACAGTAACATGACATTAAAGAACTGGAAAATGTTAATATTTAAGGCCTGTTTTGCTAATCATCACTTTGACCAAAGCTGCTGTAATGAGTAAAGATATACATATAATTAAAGAAAAAAATATACATATAATTCCAGTGAGACTAAACATTAAGGAAATGCACGGAAGAAAATGCATTGAACAAAGCTTCTCATTGGAATGACATTGAATTTAACAAAACCAGGTGACCTGGGGGACATGGAATCTGTTTACTGAACAAAGCCATTAATGAGGAAACCAACACTGTTGAATGGATAAAGCCATTTTATCCTGCTGACGGTGACGCTTTAACCGCCCCCACTAAACTTC
Source organism: Yasuhikotakia modesta (assembly GCA_036877545.1). NCBI lineage: Eukaryota > Metazoa > Chordata > Actinopteri > Cypriniformes > Botiidae > Yasuhikotakia > Yasuhikotakia modesta. The sequence goes on from JBAJNP010008914.1 coordinate 2,570, forward strand.
ATCTTTTTCATAGTTCAAAAGAGAGCAAACGGCAATTAGATCTATAACCTTTATTTTAGAAGTGCTCATGCCAGAAAATAAAAGCTTAATAATACTAATAAGCAGCAGAAGCTGCACACTTTGTCTTTTTTGCCATTAAGGAATTATGGGTGCTAATACAGTTGTAAGTGATCAGGAATGTGCAGTTTGCAGTAGAAAGCAAGGCGAATACATGTATAATATGGAAAGACAACAGGCGGCACATGAAAGGCAGGTCTTTATGAATAAGGCAGGGACCTCTGCGCCGTATATTGACTCAGGACATGGCAGCATGCTTTGAAATTCACTTTTTGAAGACAGTGCAGCAGCCCCTCAGTGCTGGAAATGTATTTTTTACAGCGTCTAGACATGTATTTCATTTAAACAAGCTGAGTAGCATTACGTGGTTGCTGTTCACAGGGACTTCTCTCCTGTGATTTTTAATATTGTCACAGACTGCCATGAGTTTTTACCTGCCTATGGACTGACATTCACAAACTTTCAACAGTTTCAATTCTGACGCTCAATTATTATTATTGTCTATTTCCCCACCTAAAAATCTTTTTTTTAAAAAAAGGTATCTGACAGGCAAAGGTTTTAGATAAAAGGTTTTAAGACAATGTGTCTTTACTTTGTCACATTTTTTGTTTCTTTTAAACTTTAGCTTCACAAGATTTTTTTATTTTCAAACTGCAGGAAAAGGGGTAAAAATTAAGGGGAAAGTATCATATAGTCTGAAAAGGTAAGACAGATCTTCTGATTCAGACAACTTGCCAGTCGTGCCTAACAACATAAGAAGAAAATGGTACCTCCTCTGACACTTGGCTTTGTCTCTCTGCTAGTATTACAGGCAGCTCCATGTTAAAGCAAAATTTGTAAACCATTAAAAAATGTGAATAGTTAAGTTTTGGCAATAACAAAGCTGCCACACGGTGGAATCATACACTGCAAATGTGACCCAGTGCCCAAGAGACAGAAAGAGAAGAAATATTAACGTAGTAAAGAAGTGGGAATAGCTAAGACTTAGAAGGAAAGGAAAGCAGAAACAGAGGGATAGAGAGCATTTACCTCTCGTGCAGTTCCTTCACTGTCTGATCTCTTTCATCTTACTGTGCCCTCAGGCTCTTGTTAGCAGCACTGTGTTTGTTCATCTCACTGCTGATGCTCTGTGGAGAAAAAGAGACATTTTATCTTATGATATTCCCATCATGAACAACTTTTTATGCATACAAAGTCATCAGGGTTCTTAAATTGGGTGCTGTAATACTAACCAGAACCCAAGTATACAGATAAATATAAATGTGCAAGCCTATGTATTTTCTATGTAATATAGTTTTTAATGTCACACTATATTATCCTGGAATTTTTAATATGCTATTCTTTGCTTTGTTTTGTGACACAGTTAACTTAAAACATTTTACTGTTTTAGCAAAGCATGCCGCAAATTTAACTTAGAATGCATTATAATATTTCTTATACATGATAGCTAAGATACAAAGACATCAAGTAACCTAAAAATGTTTTGCTTTATGTATAGAATCTCAAAGAGACAAGATGTAAAAACATAGCTGCAGTGATGACAGGATCAAGCACTATAGCACCATTGCCATCTGGTGCTTCCTAAATGATGCATAGTTGTTACATTCATTTAATTCAGAATTTCATTTAAAATAATTGAAAGCATTTTTATGTTTAAGTGGTTGGTGTTGCTATGACTGTAATCACAAAAGCCATTACTTTGATATAAGTCCCTAGAACCAAACATACAGCTCAAGTTTCAACACATCACTCAATACACATTGAAGATATAAATAATATAGAACATATGAATTTGATATAAGAAGATATGAATCCTATTGCAATTTAGAATCTTCAATGTCTTGGCATAATATGAACTTTTGGTCTGTTTCGGCCCACACAAGAGGGGTCAACTTACTTCTAAGCAGACTATTAGCCAATGGATTGATGATGGTATTTGCATCTCCTATGAAGCCTCTGGGCTTCCCCCTCCTGTACGGACCAGAGCACACTCCACCAGTGTGAGGTATGGTGGCCTCTAAGGCCTTTGCAGCAGCTGTCCCAATAAAGGACATCATGTACCAACCGGGCAGTTGACTGGGTCAAGCTGGCGGTCTCTGCACTATGAAGGGCAGAGTTTACACTTTAGGGAATAAAGCTTGTGGAAGGAGATCTGAATTGCAAAATGGTCTTGACAGTGACCCCTGTCTGAGATACAAGATCCCCCTTCAAGGGGATCAAGAAGAGCCATCTAGGAGTGTTATGAGATCCGAAACCCATACTTGGCTCGGCCAGTACAGGGCTACAAAGAGCACAGACACCGCATTCTGATGTATTCTTTCCAGAAATGCTGGGAGCGGAGCAATCACAGGGAATGCATACAAATGCAGTCTTGGCCACGTCTGAAACATGGCATCCAGTCCCAGAGGAGCTGGATTAACTAGAAAGAACCAAAGGGGATGTTGCACAGTTTCTAGAGAGGCAAAGATGTCCACTTGGGCTTGCCCATGCTCCAAATCTGATTCAACACATCGGGGTGAAGTCTTCATTCCCCGGGTCTCAGCCCTTGCCTTGATACCATGTCTGCTCCTTAGTTGCATTGACTGAGTATATAAACTGAGTCCACACCAATTTCTGGTCCGGCAACCAGTCCAGGGGGCACGACCAAAGGGGACCATTGGTAATTATTATATGCTATGACAACCGTGTTGTTGGTGTGCACCAACACATTCAGGTCTGATAGGAAGAACTTTAGAACCTCAAATGCAAGCAGTATTTCAATTGCCTAGAATACTTCTTCCACGGACACTACTTCTTTCCACGGACACTCTTTCCAGCCTGTCCAGACCTTGATCATGTGGAAGCTCCACTGTAGTGGTCTCATGTACAGCAGACCAAAAGGTATTACATTGGATGCTGCTGCCATAAGCTCCACTGATGGCTCATTCACACTCTCTATGTCCAGTTCTTCTGTGGACGAGAGGTGAGCTGAGCCATGGCTGGAGTAGGAGCTGCAGAATGTGCTTCCGAACACAGGAAAGAATGAGATAGGAAGGGTTCCATCTCTATTTTTTCCATGAGGTCCAACTGTGAGTCCCACGAGTGTAACTGACGCTCCGCCTCAACACAGGGGACCAGCACTGTTTGTGACGACACACCCCATAATCAGTGACAAAATACAACTGTATCAATTGCTCATTCCTTATTGTCTCTGTTTGATTGTCAGCCTTAATAGAGCCATTGTCAGTGTGCCACCGGTACACTCTGAGAGTTTTATCAGCACTGCTTCGAGCTGAAAGATGAGCGCCAGGGCTAATTGCGCTCTCACTCACTAACACACACATTTACTACACAGAACTAAATAAAAAAAAAACAAAGCTCTGTTTGGGGAATACAACCACTGAGTTAATAATAACACTCAGTGGCAGTACTTCAGTGGCACCTTCTGCCGAAACATAAGGATTTCTTTTGCTACTGTACCTTTTTATACAGCAAATCAGGGAAATAGACCACATGTACTGTTTGTTAAACTGTTTTTAATCAAACTTCTGAAGCACCATTTAGAAATATCTGGTTTCTGACCATTTAATACAGCATTTTCTTTTTTTAGTTTTTTGCTTGTGAATAACAGGTGTTTGTTTAATGATGGTGTTTCCAGTAATCTAAGGGCTTCTGGTGCAATAATCCTGGTGCAATGGAGTGTCATGGTTTTCTGCTTGTAGAGGTCCTCACACAGCCCACAGGTTCTCTATAAGCAGTTAAGTGCTCCTCAATTCCTACAGTTTCTACATTAATACATCAAGATGGTCATTAATTGTTGTTCGAAAAGGTTTAGTCTAACAAATTATATTAGAATGTTTTAGCATGATGTTAACAATCAATCAACAAATGTATCTATGATGTTCTGGTACTCAGAAAAAGCTAATTAATTTTGGTTGCTAGGGTGCTCTAAATTACTAGGGAAGGGCTTGACAGTTTAATAATTAGACACCACCCACTTGTCTCTACAGTGTTTTGATGCCTCCCACTTTTTTTAAAATGTAAGACAATAGTTGTTAGGGCATGGCCATGAAGATTATCCAGTATTACATGCAACCAACCCTAAACCAAACCATAAACTCTGCATGTAAGTAATGTGAGTAATTGAAATTACTCAGTACTAAAAATGTGTGATTAAATTGAACAAAGCACAACTTTAAATAAAGTGAAACCTAAAGTTGATATCTAAGTTGATATATTATTGTGATAATCACCTTTTTTTTTTTTACAAACATTGTGTTTTTTCACGTTAAAATATTTCTACCTTATGCATGCCATAATATGCATTTAATCTCCAACTTTTGGGGGAATCGAACCAGCAACCTACTGAAAACAAGCCTGACTCACTAACCAGTAGACCACAACTGCCCACAACTGTATATGTTATTTTAATGTTATTCTAAAATACCAGTGTTTTACACTATTTATTTCTCCTATTAATAAGCCTTAATGCAATGAAAAACTGTGTTTGAGAGGACCTCTCAAGTCTATTGTTCACTAATTTCTGAACTGACCAGCAAGTCACTTGGAGCTATAAATTAAACTGTCAGGCTTCTTAGAACTGAGTCACACTTGTCTATCTCATCAAACGCAGAGAGATGTGTGTCTTAGGGCTAACAGCCCCTGAAATCCCCCTGCCAGAAGAGACTGCTGCAGGAGTCTAATCCTAAAGTAATCCTGACCCTTCCTAAAAGAAGAAAACTAAGAACACCTGCAAATTACGCAGATTACAGGCCCAGCCTGTCAAAAAGGCTGTCAAGCCTCTCTGCTGTGGTGATAGGAGAGGTTATGCCAATAATCTCACTGCAGTGATTAATCTGAATGGTTTAAAGGTGTGACAGCTATCTTCACAGGGAGGCTGAGCTGAGATTAGTAGTTAAGTATTTTACCAGTCAAAGTAAATCAAGCATAGTTGCTCTTTCATCTTTTAAAGCAAGAGATAACAATGAGAGCAAACGAAGTATGTTTATCACCTACAATCTTGTTTATCACAACAGTAGTCTGTAGTAGGAGTACTTGTTGAATTAAAGAAAAAATATGGATGATTTCTATAAGAAAGAAGCGAGTGAGAGAGAACAGCTGGTTGCTCCTTAGGGACATGTACTGTGATTGTCTGATGAAAGTGTCACAATTCAGCAGAGCATGTGTTACACTTAAACAGAACAAGGAACACACACAGATGATTATATCAGGTGCTGCTAAAACACCAATCAATCGCAGATCTAACACATGCAAGAAAAAATCCATTCAGCTGGTCTAATATACATCACAGAGCCTGTAAGACTAGTACTACTATACTAATACTACATTTGCATCTGCATATTGACTACAGGAGCTCTGCGACATATCTGCAATGGTATGCAGTAGTGAAGTATGACTTCACTACTGCTTTAATTGAACTTAAACCATTTGTTACAGGGACCTTTTTTTGCCTAGCCAAAAAAATTAAATTAGAGAGAGTGTAAGAGGGAGAGAGACTTAGTAGGACAAAGGATCAATACTACACCACAAAGGGCACAAGGATCAATGTGAGCTGAGTGTAGTGTGACACCTGACACAAGCATTAATGCAGAAAGAAACCTACGAACACTGAAAAAAAGCTGCAGAACCTTAGTGAAATAAATTGAAAGCAATGTGCTTATTCTTAGTGTGAAACTTGGTCATGAAAAAATGCTTTATTATCATATCAGTGTCAACGTTGGCGCAATCATTTCTTCTAAAAATGACATAAGAGTAAAGAGTAAGCTCCACGCAATGCAAACAAAGATTTAAAAGAGCATAAATGCTCCTTTCTAAAGTAAAACTTTCCTCACTGATTAGTACAACTGATAAGATAATGATTTTGGATTTTACACTGACAACATATATTTTTCTCCAAATAATTTATTAAATAACTGTCTTTGTATTTTTCCTTACTTCCTAGTTTATAACTAAGTCTTTTTAATTGGTCACAGATGCATGTGTGGAAATACCCTATTTACAAGTGTATTTTGATTCCATTTATTTTGCACCCAGACGTGTCTGATAATGGGGTTAAAGTAAATAGTATTTGGTGGTTTATGTGATCTCAATATGCAGCCACCATATTGCCATGAGTCTTATTCATTTAAGTGTTCTAACAAGAGAATTAAAACAGAATTAGTGCAATATATTACTTTATTCTATTGTCAACTACATTTTGCTTAACATACTAAATGTTTCCATTTATGTCGCAAGGCCCATATGCATTGGGGAGCCCCCCATTGGAAATGATATACATTTACATTACCTTTACATTTATTCATTCAAACAAAGCGTGTTACACTGAATTTTATGTTTTTTATCAGTACTTACATTCCCTGGGATCAAACCGACAACCTTTGCGCTGCTAACATAATGCTCTATTAACGCAACGCTCTACCAGTTGAGCATCTAGGAAAGTTACAAATTGCAGCTTTAACATGCCAGAGGAGAAATGTCCCTCCCAGATTAGCCAAGCCTCTCCCAAGTTTTTTCTCCAATTATACATCACTGGAGTTTTGGTTCCTTGCCACTGTCGCACTGTTGGCTTGCTTACTGGAAGACTGCTGACATAGCTTAGGAATCTGTCAAGATATTCATTTTAACATTTATAACTTGTATGTATTCTGTCCTGTGTGTATTTTAATACAAGATTTTAGATGAATTTGTATTAACTTTTTTAAATTGTTTATTAATTTTCTTTGTTAAATTAATTTCTTATATTTTTTATATTTAACATACACTAAACACATACACTACACTACTACACTTATGTGCTTTGATTGTCATCACCTAATCAGCTGAAACAATTAAATCTGGGCACACATCAGCCCTGGCCAATTATAAAGTGATCACACTACAGGGCAGCAGAGGGCAGTGTGTGGGGGCAGTGGACCTGCTGCCCTTACAACACTTCATGAATACTGCAAGATTCTAAGGCAAACAAATAAACATGTATGCGCATGTGCAAATACAAACACACACACACACACACGCACGAGTGTCACTGCAGCAGTGTTTGGAGAAGGAAAACTTGAGAGGAAAAAAAATAGATCACTAGGTTGTTTATTTGGACTCTTAATGAAGTCTCTGAAGGGTCTGGTAATTTCGGCCATGTAACTGCACACTCTAAAGGACCTACTCACAAACTGTGCATGTGAAAATAAAATGACACATTGGTCTCAAAGGTCTACACATTTGTTGAAGGGTGACAGGCTACTGTTGAAATCCAGAAGTGAAAAGGGTACTGTTATGAGACAGTAAAACATTTAACTGGTCCTGCAATACCTTTGAAAGCGAGTCGATTTGCACTTGTGCTTGAGCTGCTCTTTTGTCAACCTGCAGAGTTGAAATCGACATCAGCAAGGGGTGCAAGATCCAAATTAAGGTGTCTTGTGTCCATGTTTTGATGCTAAAATATTTGTCTTATGCAGCTCCATAAGGTGACTTACTAATGCTTCATGACATTTCTATATATACACTGGTGCATTTATTTTTTAGAGGTCCAACATGGTTCTGGTTCAACCAATGTCCTGAGTTTGAGGCAGGTAAACATTTTAATATCAATAATGAAAGTTATTTTTCAACTAGTGCAGCTAGTTGCTGGGAAATTTCATCTTTTAGAAACTGACTGTACTGTAAATTTATCATTATTTTTAAACCCTTTTTTAAGCACTTACAATCAAGAGCAAATAATCACTCACAGTTCACCTGTATGATTTAGGTTATCTTTAAATTGAATGTTTCTTATTTTGAGGCCTCCTTGGCATGAGCCTGCAGCCCTACAGGCAGATAAAATGTGGAAACACAACAGGACACAATAAGCTGAGGCAACAGTTAAGTTAACATAACATGGCAGCTCATGGCAGAGTGACAAAGGAAGTGTTTGAAGTCACATCAAAGAAGTTTTGGCTTTTCCCTAATTTGTATCGAACACTATTTAAAAAGGTTTTGATCAGTCACTCTCTTTACCCCTCAACTTGATTTGATCACAGATTTATCTAGAATTTCTTTACTGTGACATGGGCGGCACAGCACTCTGCTCTAGTGTCATGCCGATGTGAGCCAGTACAGATGACAAGTACACAGAGGCATTCAGGCAGGATCTGAGAGAGGGTTGACAGCTGTGGAGTTGGGAGGAAGAGAAAAGAGATGATATGAAGCTTCCATGTTCCCTGAGGGGATGGAGAGACTGCCCATCCTTTGAGAAACTGCAGGAAAATAAAAGACTGCAGAGGAAATATTAACAGGAACATCTCCCAATCAACACAGCTGTTTAAAGTCAACATTTTAAATTTTTTTTTAATTAAAACAGTTTAAAGATAAAATGTAATCTTTAACATTCTTTTTATTCTTCTATTTATAACATTCAATTTATTTCCTTCATCCAAGCTTACTGTAATTGGAGAGACAAATATAGGTAATTAATTGGTACACTCTCCAAAAATGTGTAAACATTGTTTTCTTCTCAGAAAGGTTGTTTGCTTCGGTGCCTTGACCATCCCGAGATAGCAACAATGGCTCAACCAGTAGCATAAGTATGGAGTGGGACATCTCTTTTTTTGTAGAGTTTGGAAAAGCTGTCTAAAATGGTCATAAATTCTGTTTGATTAAGCTAGCCACATACAAAATAAATATAAAATGTTTATGGAAAAAAGTAGATTTGCAGTAGTTAACCATGCTGAAATACCACACAGTAAGTAAAGAACTGTTTTTTTTTATTATTATTTTAAATTCCAATATACATTTTAACCATAACCATATATAAAAAAAATAAAGAAACTACTTTGTAACATGTCATATCATCTATACAAAAAACACGTAATTGGCAACTGAACAAAAGAAATTTACAGAATGCACACCTCATAATTATCAGTTGCAATCAACATGCCCCTTTGTGTGTTTGTATCGCAAACTGCTATTTGTCAAAATGCCAAGACCTACAGTATTTCGGAAACTCTAAACACTGCACTGTGTCACTGAATAGCCTCTAAGAGATTTAGTGAATGACTCTAACATGCTGTTCTGTTGAGGCAGTGGTGCATTTGGGTGAAATTTGTGAACTTGTATCATTGGAAATTACCATCTATCATGCCACAAACCATGATGCAGTAGCCAACATAAACGTTTCATGAAATAATTACTAAAGACACTGCTTGATTTGAGAGGTGTTAAACAGCTTGTAGACATGTTAGTGAACAGACCAGAGCTATTTAAAATGTATCCCATTAAATTATAGCAAGTACAAGAAAAGAAGAAAAAATTAAACACTGGGATCATAGTGGAATAGGAATGTCACAGGAAAACTGAATTGATTGGCCAGGGATGACTCCTCTGTCAGGGATGAATATGCAAAAGAAGCACAAATTAAATTAAACTGCCAAACTGTCAATTTCAGGACTCATGACAGTGGGAAAATGGCATTGGGCAGAAACTGAGGGGCTATGGATGGGTTCAGTTGCATTCTGGCACCAGTCCAACTTTGCTGCTCTGTGGTGGCTAATTCTACATGCAAATTTCAGTCAATAAGCTCCTAGCAAGACATCCCAGGGTAATTCAAAGCATCTGACATTTTTCCTTTCGTTTTTTTCTCTTCTGATTACCAACTAGACAGGAGTTGAGATTCAATCACCAGATTGTATTTTTGGTTGCTCCACAGCCAACCTGTATTTTTGCCGTCATAAAAATAATTAAAAGGTGAGAGGTGAGAAAGAGACAAAGATGCTAAAAGTTAGGGGACATATACTGTATGCACTTTAATCCTCCCAATAATTCTTGGCATCACTGTCCATCTTGTACTGTTTAAAATGTGTGGGTTCTGCTAGAGGTATTAACGCAGGCTGTTCTCGACTGGATCCTCTTGTCAGCCAGCGTGAAAGTGTTCACAGTGTGAAGACCTGCAGATTGATTGAAATCTCTTTTTGTTTGAAGTACTCCCAGCTCCTGTCTTAGCTTAAGTTGTCTGCTTTTGGCCTGGGCTGCCACTTTTATGGCATTTTCTGCCTTTCTTGTAGCCCTGTAGTTGGTAAGCAGTCTGTCCATTCAAGCTCTCATTTGGGCCTTTTCTGGCCCAGTCTGGCCTGACTGTTATCATGCAATCACATAATATCACACTCCAAAGAAACCATGTGTCTTTGTAAGCAGACACACATACACATCAAATTATCACATTGTCTTTTTTTAGCAAAGCTTAAACCTTGTTCCTCCATAGAGGCAGGGAAGTAGTCTACGATACCCCGCAAATTTGTTAAACATAAAAGAGGGCCATTTAGGCAACTTGTCAAATCCTGGTGGAGGGTGTGAAACAGAGGAGGGAATGCCTGCTGGGTGTATACCCCGAGGCAAATCGCCGGCTTTCATTTAGCACTCTCTCTGTCTTATTGCCATGGTACACCACCTTTCAAACAACTTTAGACCGCTTTATGGGTGGCTGACAACGGCTCTCTCTCCCAGCACTCCATCAAAAATTATTTCATTTATAATGCATTTGCAAGAGCACATAAACAGCAGTCTGCCCCTGTGGGTTATTAAGTTTAACATGGTGCTTGTCATTTGGTAATAAAGGCGATGACAGCCCCCATTACATGACCATATGGCAGCTGCTGGCACAGCTTACAATGCCATCATCTGCTCCGAATTATTCTACAAACCATTTAATTCCTTTGCTCAGAATGTTCTCTCAGTTCACGCCAGCCCCTTAGCGAGCAGCAACCTAAATACTGTTTCAGGGCAAGTGAAATGCTTCTGAATTGTCTACTCAGGCTAAATACTAATGACAAATGATTTACTGGTGTTAAATGAGTGAAGGGTTGAGCTACTTAGTATGTCAAATAGTGCTAATGTCAGCAAAAAACAAACCGAGCCCTGTAGTTTACGTTTCAAAGATGTTCTAAGAGCACTGCACTGTTTATTGTCATTGGTTATTAAACCAGCAGTTCACACTGAAAGAAAAGCAAAACAAGCAAAACAAGTGATACATTGATTTGGACAAAGATTAAGGATTTGTTTGCATTGGATTTTAATTCAGTTTTGTCCAATTATGAAACATTGCATTTCAAACCAGCATTACACAATTGCTTCATTTACCATTTACTAGTATTTATTTAGTAAGTTTTGCAAATGATCTGTGGCCCTACATGTAATCTAAAAGTGAAAATGGTAAAAAAATGGTTTGTCCTACTTCATCCAATTTATTTGAAAGGCTAAACATTTCCTAAATATGTACATAGCAGGCCAGTAGTTGGTACCTTTTTAAAAGTCTGTTCCACTCTTTAAGCAGTTGTCTTAATAGGGGTGCTGCGCCTCCTGACCTCCACTTCCTACACCTCCTCAGAAAGAATCTCTGCTAAAGAAACAAAAGCTCACACTGTCACCTGACAGCCCCTACTCAAATCAATTATCATTAATGACACATAATTTCTTTTCAGCTGCCTATTCATCTGCTGGAGCATGAGCTCTTAAAATGGCCATTAATGAAAAGAATTTTAAAAGGGACTCTTAAGCATAAATCAAAGCCTCTTGACCTGGAGCAATCTAGCTTATTATTGTTTTATATAAGTTGTATTATATAAGTTAAAGAAATGAATTTTGAGGGTAATAGTGTGATAGAGTTTGTGTTTTGACTTTGTGGCAGGGACAGTTGCTATGCTTGTTTAAAGATGGGAAAATAAACACATTTGGGTGAAACTTCATGTATGCCCAGGTTAATAAAAGTTTCATGGTGAATGTGGATGCTCATTTGTCGAATGAAAATGTTGTGAAATATTTACAATCTGTTATTTTTATTGCACTGACCTTTGGGCAGACAAGCAGAGCTAAAATTCTAGTGAGTTACAGAACCATCTTTCTCTGTGGTCTCATGCACATACAAAAAACACAATTCACCTATATGCCTGAACATAAACCTATCTCAAATCTTAACAACCTGCCCTCAGCACCAAATCATATATGTGGATGTAGACATACACACATAACACATTCTTGTGTCTATGACAGCTAAAAAGTTTTTCTTAAATTAACTGTCTCTGGAAAGTGCCAGCTCAAGTGTAACACAGAGCTCAGAGACTGTGGATCCATGTGCAAATGACTTTAATAACATAGTCCAACAGGCAATGGTCAAAACCAGGCAAACAGGAACAATAAAAGTAATCCAGAATCGTAAACAATAAACAGGCAAAGGTTACAATGGCAGGCAGCAAACAATCAGTAATCCAAAAGGCAGTCCAGGTAATATACAAGAAAATCGATACAGGGACTTATGGGAGTTGATACAGGGCTTATGGGAGTTGTAGTCTTTAGTACTTCGGGGATGGCTTGGTGGATGGCTTTAGTACTCTGTGGTGCTGGTTCCTTGTGAAGCGCCTCTCGAATCTCAGTCATTATGTCCCACTGGATTGGAGCTACAAATACTGACTCTGGCAGGATAGATTCTTAAAAAGGCTGGTTAGGATGAGTGTCAAACATACATGAAAGGACGTCAGCCTTAGTATTTTGAGTGTCTGGATGGTATGTTACCTTGAATTGAAAGCGAGGGAAGAAGAGCTCAGAAGTGAAGTCTTTTTGAGGTGATTCAAGCGTTTAGCAGACTGTCGATACTCCAAGTTTCGATGATCTGTGATAACAGTGAACGAATGCTTGGCTCCCTCCAGCCAGTGACGCCATTCCTCCAGTGCTGCCTTCATTGCCAGGAGTTCTCTATTTCCCACGTCATCATTTTGTTCTGTAGGACTCAGCTTATGGGAGAAAAAGGCACATTATGGGAGGCACACCGTGTCGTTAAGAAAGGACAGCCCCAATACAAGCACTGAATACATCAACGATGAACTCTTTCTCTGGATCCAGGTGATGAAGTAGGGGAGCAGACGTGAAGCATTGCTAGAGCTCTTGGAAGGCTTGGATCACTGCCAGACTCTAGGTAAGACATTTCACTCCCTTCTTGACCATAGAGGTAAGTGGGGAAACAACAGAACTTAAGTGCCATATAAAACGCCTGTAAAAAATGAGCAAAACCCAGGAAACATTGTAATTTCTTTAGTGTGTGGGGTTGAGGCCAATTAACTACTGCTCTCACCTTCTTCTCAACCATAGCATCTCCCTCCGCACTGATCATGTAGCCCAAGAATGACACACAGGTTTTGTGGAATTTACATTTCTCTATTTTGGCGGAAATTTGGAGTTGGTGCTGGATAAGTCGTTGTAAGACAGTTCTGATGTGGGTAATGTGTTCCTGTAAGGTATCAGAATATATTAGAATGTCATCAATATAGACAATAACCCATTGGTTGATTGGTCTTCCATTCATCACCCTTTCTGATGCGTATGAGATTGTATGCACTCCTAAGATCAAACTTGGTGAAGCATTTTGCTGATTGGAATTGGTCTAAGTCTGCAAGCACTAGGGGTAAGAGGTGACGGTATTTGATTGTAATGTCATTCAGAGCTCTATAATCAATACATGGATGTAACAAGACATCGCTCTTGGCATTATGGGAAACACTGAGAAATCTGTTTCTGAGCCCAAGATATGGTAGGGTTGTGCTGGTCCAGCCATGGGGAGGGTCTTGGGAGAGTGAAAGACAAACAGACGTATTATTTCTTCATGCATGGCTCCTACCTATAAGGTGAGGTCTGTGGTGGTCTGAGAAACTTCTCCATGGCCTCAGGGTTAGGCTGTTTGGGCATTTCTCTGGGTATTTCCTTGGGTTTCTCTTGAAGCATAACTCTGGAACTCTCTCGAGGTCTCTCTCTGGAGATATACTCTCTGGAGCAGACTACCTTGAAAAAGGGTCTGCGGGAATATAACGGGTTATTAATTCTGATGCTTAAATAAATTAATTGCTCTAAAGTTTACCCTCATCTCGACATGCCAGCTCTGCTTGCAGGTCAGGATTCAGTCCTTTATGGTATGTCAGCTTGAGCGGCAAGACCTCAAGGGGTGAAGACATATTGTATCTGTTAGTTCCCTTTTAGGAACTCTAGCTGCGCTGAAACGTTTTGGCAACACCTTCAGCGTAACCACACTTTGAGTCACATGTAAAATCAGTCTAACAGGGGGAAATACGTCAAAGACAGGTGATGTCATGACCATAAAGCTTAAAAGTGTGTGCTCTGAGCAAACCAGTAGCTCATTTAGCGAAGTGCTCTGTGTAAATTGTTTGTCAGATTTTTTTATGTTGCTGGTCAGATATGGTGTTGTTCATCCTAAGAGTTAGAAAAACATGCCAAAAGCAAAAGACAAGACAAGGGGGAAAGAAAGCTTTCAACAGCGGGTGGGTGCAACTGATGCAATGCAGCTGACTCAATGCCTTCAGACAAAAGGTCCTGACAATCTCACAGGGCAGCCCCATCTGGGGAGCAGCAGGTTGTACCTCATCTTATGATGTCGCTTCTCCAAGCACCCTCAAGCAAGTGAGGCTCGCTTGACACCACCAACACTCCAACATTGTTGAAGTTCAAGATGCTCGCTATAAAACAGGTTGTGTCTTAAATCAAGAACCAGGACTGGTTTGATCTTTCCCTCTCACTTCGTACTTTCACAAAGTGTGTGGGTGCAGTTCTTGATCCCCTGTGACACTAGGACGTCTGCATACTCAATAACATTGACGATTCGTTGATATTAACTCACTCAGAGCAGTTGGGAGTCTGACAAAGGGGTGTCATTCTAGCCTACATGAAACAATTGGGGTTTAGACTGAACACAGAAAATAGTCCAGTTTAATTTCTTTGCTTGTTCAAAACTTTTTATTACATGTAAGGTACATTCTTTCTTATAATTAATACTAAAAACTATATTTTTTCATTTCCAGTGTCTTTTGTGTGCTTTAGTTTTAGACACTTTTTCCATTTCTTATATTCTTTTTTTATATTCTAAGCCTTCTCCTGTATCCCCCTCGCTTGCATTTGACACACACAATTAAGCTTCTGTTGGTTGTCATCCTGGAAGGGATGAAGACAGAGGCCTGTAGTACCACTGGACCTACTTTACCGTGAGCATTCTAAACTTCAGTTGTCTGACTGAGTGGTTCAAGAGCCTGAGATGGGACGCAGACTCCCAACCTTCTTGGGAACAATAAAATAGCGGCTGCATATTTAATTTAAGTCTAGAAAACATTTTAACAAGCATTTCATAAATTATTGCAATATAAAGTGACTCGATCGGCTGTGCATTTGCAGTTTGGAATGGAGAAACCACTCCAAGCTGGTGCTAAATGGCAAAACATGAATAAGGTAGTTCATGCTTAACTGTGATAGAAACACAAAACTCATTATTTGAAAGTACTTACATGTCCCTCATCTGCTGTCTTGCCACAGATAGTAGGTACAGATTCCTCCATCAGGTGAAGTTTGCTGGCAATACTGTTGTGTACTGTCAGATGTTTTCAAAGCAGTGTTCATTGTAGCAGTTCGCACACAACACAAGATGTTGAGTGTTGCTTTGACATGGCCATCGAAAATGAGATGGAGCCACACAGTTCTTCAACTCTAGCTTTAGCTGGGGAGAGTGTAAGGATTTGTGTTGTTTTTTGCTACCAACAATACACCATTTACGTGTGACTTGCTTGTAGCCATAGCTAAAAAGCAGCAAACCATAATCTTATGACTAATCTAATGGGTGGGTACTCGACATGTGAGGAGTGGTGCCAGGGTGGTTTTATGCAAATTTACCCTGTCCTGATGTCAAAATGGCTCAAATGCCAATTGCAATTGTAACAAATCCGGTCTCGGTGGCTCCCTCTACCTACTGTCAATGGCACCGCCGAGGCCATCTATTGTGGTCAAATGGGACATCTCAGAGACAACTGTTCCTCATGACCTGCCAACCGAAACGTCCCGGTGAGTGAGAATTCTACCATACCTACCATTTTAAAGGTACCGGTAATTCTGGAGCTGCTGGTAACTTTGTGGATGAGCAATCTGCTACACAGCATAATTTACTTCTGACTCTCGTTCCTTCTCCTGTGACAGTAGAGGTGATAGATGGGAGACTGTTGGGCGCAAATCAGGTATCCCAATCCACCACTAACCTGATCCTCTGTGTGGGTGCCCTCCATGAAGAAACCACCTACCAGTTTGTTATACACAGTCTTACTGCTCCTATTATCCTGGGTTATCCATGGCTGGACTTTCCACAATCCATTGACTTAATCACTGTTTTCCACAGAAACTGCTGTGAGCTCCCTTGAAATCTACAAAAAACATATTATACTGTAGCGTGTGGTCCTGAGGCCACATCGGGGTCAGGAGCCATCTGGTTTGCAACAGCTTTAGATATGACTTAGAAGATGGGGGAAGTAACCATGTCCCCACCAGGGGGCCAAGGGTCCCAGAAAACCATGCCATCCCCAGAGATCTTATCAGCTCCTTCAGCCTGTTGCTGTTGTAAAACTAACAACAGGACAGAAACCAGTGTTTTCTTAAGGCTCTTTTTGATCACAAAGTGGTGCTAGGGCAGACTCAGGGCCTCCATAGCTCTTTTTGGACGATCGTAAATAGGGATTGTTTAGACATACTCCCCAGCTTCAAAAGAATTCCATTAGGGAAACCTGAGATCTTTGGGTAGGGAA
>JBAJNP010008915.1:0-19202 GCA_036877545.1 Yasuhikotakia modesta
TGTTCCACTGTTCCACATGAGCTTGACCCTTATAAAGCACTTACAGCCCTTAAATCTAGCTGAACCCTTTTCACAAGACAGAGCTTATTTTTCAGCTCATCCATTATGTGACAAGATTTGTCGCAGTGCAAGTCCAGCAGATGGCACCTTTACAAAAGACCGCTGGATTGGAGGTCATTAAAATGTGTTTACTGGTGGCATTGTGATGAATTGAGCAGAACGGTGTGAGATTTTTACACTCGTCTCATTAACTATGATAGTGTAACCTTTGAGTCGAGGGCAGGCGTACAGAAACCAGTTGTGTAAATCACCCATGAGCTCATTAATGTGAATAAAAACTGTTCACGCATAACCGCAAAAACTGGAACTGATATATATTTTGACATTTGACTACCAAACTCTGGCAGCGCTTGAGAAACAAACAGTATGTTTACAGAGAAGATCGAATTATTTTCCTGCATGGACCCCTGCTGTCTACACTCTATGCATTAAGATTCATAAATTAGGAAGCTGTCATTTGTTATTACAAAAGTTGATGTCGAATTTCATCAAGATATTACAAGCAGATGTGCTTGTGTGTTTGCACAAGCACCCAAAGGAGTCTCTCTGTGTCAAGAGTATTCTGGAGACACGATTACAACTGACTCATATTCCAAGAGTTCTTCAAATCAGCATATTCTGGTGCCCAATGAAGAAAACACATGCAAAAAGAACAAAGAAGGCTGGTGAAAAAATAAGCAAGAACTGTTTTATGAAATGTAGCTTAACCTGTTAACCAATCAATCTATCTATCTATCTATCTGTCTGTATGTCTGTCTGTCTGTACTATACTATACTATACTACACTACACTATACCATACACACACGCACACGCGCACACACACACACACACACTATATAATTTATATATATAGTATACTGGAGATATCATGAGTAACAAATGATAGTGCATCAAACACATTCATAGCCAAGTGGGCACAACACTCATTTTAAGTTTCATATTAGGAACATTACGTAAAGATTGCTCAGACCGCAGATTAATAAAGGAATGGCTCACCTAATGAGCATTTGAGTTTGTTCATGATGGTGACATTATAAACAGCAGTCCACCTTTTCAGCTGCAGACATAGACCTTCATAGTAATTCACTTTAAGTGTCTAATAAACCAGAGGCTCAGAGTGATATTTATAGCTTTCACAGGCGATGTAAAAGTGACATCTGTAGAGGAGATTGAATGGCAAGTTAAATGCTTTTTCCTGACTTTAATTGATCTGATACAGTTAGAGCCGGGAATTTTCTAGGAATCTGGGCATGTGACACCCATCAGTGCCTGAATTAGGCCGTCGTCAGACTCCAGGTGCAAGCCGATCACAAACGCATGAAAAACTGCACTGAAAACATCATCACCACGGTCCAGCGACTCTGTAACTAAGCAACACTGAACGCTCTCATCCCCAATTATAATTTACTGACCTATCTAGCCGGAATCCATGCACTTGCAACTCTTTCTGATTAATCTTTTCATCCCCTTCTACCCATACCTCCAGTCTGCATCATTTCTGCTTAAATACTTTGCAAGCAAAGAGAGAGTCTGTGGTTTCTGCTTATTTCATGGTATTTTGGGCACAGGAAGTTGGAAATTGAGGGGACATAATAGTTCAAATTATTTTACTTTTTTCCAGACCGCAGCATGCATTTCCATCCTATAATTAAGTTGTTGAAGCCTTAGCAAGGCTTTTTTTTCTTTTTTGGAAGGCATTATGACAAAAAATAGCAGCATATGCCAGGGAACTCTGGCTTTACGGGAGATTTTCCAATGATAAATTGAGTCAAGCCATTCGCATTGCATGCGCCTTAACTTTAATGAGTTAATCATTAAACCCTAAACAGTCAATGCTGTTACCATGCCCCCAATTGCACTGTGTTGAACTAAATCCGAAACTGTGTAGCCGTGGAAAATTCCATTCAATTTCGCAGGAGCTGGAGCATGACCGATTGATCGGACTCCAGTCAGACCCCAAGCTTCAGTTTTAATAGTGGCTAATTCAACATTTTTGCAATGAAGATGGAACCACCTATCAGAGATGTAGCTCAGTTAGCCATGAAATGTCTTGATACAAACCAAGATATCATGAGCCACATAATTCTATGCAAAGTCGTATCAATCAAAACCTATAAAGAAAACTATTCGGTTGTAAAATGCCTAATGTATCATAATGAGATGTCTGCAATATTTTTCACATCTCGTCAAATAGCCACCACATTGCACCCAGCACATTCATTTATAATTTCAACCCACTGCTTAGTTAATAATACAAGACGGCAATATCATATTCCTCTGTCACAGACAGGTTATCTATCTCAATTAATTTGCAAACCAGCCAGTGGTTTGAAACTGCCAGTCCGAAGCCACAGTACATAGCCTGCATCATTAAATCATCATTTGTTTGTTATCTTTGTTTTTTTCTATCTCTCTTTGATATTAATAAGTATTAATTATGCTACCTGTCAAAAGATGATGTGTTTGTTCCTGTGACACAACAATGAAGACTATCTTATCTGTATAAATGAGAAAAAAGTTTGCTGAGGTTACAACCTTAAGAGCTACAAATTTATTTAACTCTATTACTCATAAATAAGCCATAAGCAAACATATAGAAAAACTGAACAGATGTTTGTCTGAGCGGTCCAATATATCACACTGTAGCTCAGCCAATGACACACATTTGTGGGTGGGGCTATCTGTCCTTTTTCCAATTACTGTGGATCCACAAGGAAATGACATCCAGAGAACACATTATCATTGGCTGATGGCATAAATTGGTTTTGATTTCAATTGGCTCCTGAACAACTGGTCAGGAACAATCAACATTTGACCAAATTCTGTTTGGTGCCCCTGGCAGACGACAGGTCTATTTAAAGAACAAGCAAATATATATAAATTTTAGAGAACATTACTTGAAATAATCTCTAACAAGTTTTATTTCCAAACTCTATAAATTAATACGGCGTAACATTTCTCACCTACAAAGCTCTACGACTGCAGTGGTTTCCTCCATTTTTTTCCAATTACGACTCCGATAACAACATTGCCATTCAATCTAGCATTATGCATTCAATTATCTAATTTTGAGACGTTGCAGTAAATAAATAATAAGCGCAGAACTTATTAGGGGATTGTTGGACCCATGCTGAGAGGCATTTGCAGACTTGAATAAAAACTTGAGAACAGCAAGACCACCATTATGCGCTGTTGCTTGCTGCATGCCCGCAGGGGCCTTCATGGTGGGGTGTAAACTATACGGAGGCCTATAACTTTCTTCTTGTGCAGATACAGGCAGCTAAGAGCAACATTTATATGCTACATTACCATAGCAAGGCCAGCGCGCTGCATTAATGCGCGACTGGTCCCTTCCTTCCTCCATAAATAAATGAGGAAATGAATAAATAATAGCAGTTTCAGTGGTGTGTGGTGGGCACTAGCCATGATTTGTGGAACCCCTGATGAGCATTGATTATGTTTCCAGAACAGGAAGTGCAGCATTTTACAAGTGGCTCCACGCAGCTTCTGGCATCTGATTGGCAGAGGCGACTGTGAGATTGAAATGCAGATATGAGAAAATGATTATTTAGCAGATCATTTTACCAAACATGATTTTTTTTTCTTTTTACAAGGATTTTTCTCCTGGTTATACATGTCCAGATGAAAACCACAAAAGAACTTTATACAGACCAGTTTATTTACATTATTTACAATTTATTTCTTGTGACATTATGATTACTGGTTAACCTGTACAACAATATATAAAAAAAAATAATTGATCTGGTCTTTGAGTCTAATCCTCTGTTAGTTTGTTTCTTTATCAAACATTTACTTTTTATAGTAATTCAATCAATAAAGAGGATACACTGCTAACTAACAACTCTTGTTTTCTCTTTCTTATGAGAGATGTACATATTGCAACACTCAAATTTCATTTTCACCATATGTTATCATATCAGAATTTCATTCAGATGTGAGAACTGACATTTTGGGTGGAAACACCCGAGTGCAAAGAACTGGAAATCAGGACAGCTTTTCCCGCCACAGGTGTGCAGGTACAAAAGGAAGGAAAAGGTTCAAACAGGTGAGTGTAATCAAATGCACCTGATCTAAGTAATAAGCCAGGCACAATTAACAGAAATAATGAGGCATAAAAATGCATAATTTCATGTGGTGACGATGGGGGTGGTTCCGTACGTTACCCTTGGGTTCTCTGACTCGGTCTGGTGGAAGTTGTGTGTTTATAATTGCTCCTGGCTTGTGGAATTAGACACTGCTAATAATTTGTGGTATCATTTGTGTCCACAGCTCACCTCACAATTACTCAGAGAGAAATCTGAAACAAATTGATGGATTTCATCTTATTTTTATCTGGATGGCATGCTGGCTAATGGGACTGATTAAAAATGAGCGGTATTTTTTGTCTGTGGTTTATAAAAGCTTGTGGTTGAAAAGCTCTGGTTTATGAAGTGACCTTGAGAGGTTAAGGTTAGATTATTTAGTTATTTAGGTGTAAGTTTAGCGTATAAAAAATAAATGTTTAATAAGACTAATCACATACTGCATACTGTGTGCTTGTTCTAAACAGTATGCAAACAACATTGCCTTGTTTAAACAACTTAAACAAGCTCTAGAGCTAAACAATTACACATGTATATTCCCTTATTAGTGTACTATTCACACAAACTGTAATTTACTCTGCCAAACTACAGTTCCTTAAAAAAAAGAAAAAGACTTACGATCTCCATAGCAACGGAGAGGCCCCACCGTCAGCTTGGCCTCTGAACCGGGTCGATTCGTGTCCCCGACAGCCACTTGGCTGACCGGTAAGTGGTCCTTATACACTAGAAGCCCAGAATCGTCCCTCCTGCCAATAGGGATAATTCTTGATCAATACAAATCAACAGAGAAACATGGTCTTTGTTGTTCTACATGTCCCTTAAAACTGCCTTAAAATGTTCAACAGCGTAAAAGCACATTGGCATACTGTCTCATCATGCGATTGTTTCAGTGTCTCCTTGTTGATACACTTTTGATAAGATCTAATACACTCATTAAAGCATTTAATGAAATAAGTGAAGTAGGTTCTCTGACATTTATGGTTAGCTCTTTAATGACAGCAATTCAATTTGTTTAATGACTGGAAACACTCATTCCTCATATTTTCCCAAATTAATAAACATTAGTGCATGCACACACCCACAAACACACACGCACCCACATGCACACACCCAAATGCACATGCACACACATGCTCGCACACACATGCTCGCACACACACACACACACACACACACAGCAAGGCAACATGTGCAATACTTGCCATTATTTTAATACTATCATCTATAAAAGTGCCAGTACAACTGCACAAAGTCATTTAAAAAACAATTATGTACCGCAGATCTGTAGGGAGAAAAACAAGATCAACAATGTGTTTGGGACTGAAACCTGCTGCATTGAAATCCAGTCCTAATTTGTATCCATTATGCACGGTGGGTAGGTTTGCCTGGGGTTTATGACAAGTGGCGAGAGTATCACAATAACACACTGTCCATCTGTGCACGGACCATTAACACACATACTGTGTGCTCAACTAAACCAGTAACTGAAGGGACAAATCCAGCTCTGGTTCTGCCCTGACCGACACTGTTTGCCATAGGAAAACAGCATTAATGGATGATTTCAAACCTCTTAGAAAAATAAATCCTGTGCAAACGTTATAATCGTTGTATTGTATATTTACGCAAACACAACGATCCCTGGCAAACACATTCAAAGAGCCGTTTGGTTATTACATTCCAACTGCCCAATTCACTTCCTGATGAGTGCCGGTTGTTGCTAACGGCTAAAGCTAGGAGCTAAAGCTCTCACATACATGAATCCATCATCAGCCATCATGCAGCGGTAGAAACCATAGATGTGCAAAGATGGAAGCTGATGAGCAGATTTTTAACATCTGACTGGTGTTAATTGGAGCTGTATAAAGACCTATTGGAACGGATGTTAATGAATGCAACACACAAAGCAACACACACCCACATCCAAACGATTGCGACTGCTGAGGTACAATGAGATACAAGGATACAGATAGGAACATGACATGATCGTCTTTAATGAGTTTAATTGCTGGGCTAAGAGGTCAAAAACTCACAAATAGGATCTTTCTTGAAAAAAAAACAATTAATGGAGGGCTTGGCGATTTCCATGGGAACAGCATGCTGCCACTCATCCCTGCAGATAATGCGATGACTTACCACTGCTTCTGGTCGGCGTCGCAGTTGCAGTAATATTTAGTGTCGGTGCAGTTGCGCTCAATGCCGCACGCGCATTTCTGAATGCCGGGCCCAGAACCACCCCAGTAAAAGTGCTTCTCGTTGCCCCGGCCAACCCACCATGTGTAAGGGGTTCCATCTGCAAACATTTACAGGAGACGGTTAGCATAACAGCACACAGAGACTTAACACAGATATTTCAGAGGAAGAGAAACTAGCATACTGGTTCTGAGGAAAACAGTGAGTGAGATTTTCAATATGTTTACTCTATTTTAAATACTTCTGAAGACAGTCACACTTCACCAGAGAAACATAACTCATATAAGTAAATAATGACCTAAGTTATTGTTTTGAGGTAAACTGTTTAATTAAAGATATCTACAGTATGTCAGTACCATACAATTATCAGCCTTTTCCAAGCTATCCAAACCTTATGTTAACACAAATCAGAGAGAAAACAAAACATAAGACAAAGAAGCAACGCTGTTGGGCTTTTGCATAAATCCAGTCATATGAATATTAGCAAAAAAGCAACAAAGCTTTTAATTCCAACAATGAAATACAATGAGAACATTATGAACTTTGGTGGATTTATTTTGCTGTCAAAAGCCTGTCAGTAAAAACAAGTATTTGTACACATTGAGAATGTATTCGCCCTTGTTTCACAGATCTATCAGCAGTGAATCTCTGCACAGCTGTTTGACATATGCTTGTAACATGCAGACAAAAGTAATTACAGTGCTTGGGACTTGAAGAGTACTTTACACACAGATGGAATTAGTATCTGTAGGCTACACTGTAAAAACGAATGTGCTTATTGGGACATTGAAGAGCTGATGTGTGTGCTAATGCCCACAAGACAGTGTGTAGAACTGAAAAGCGTGCTAGATCTGTACACACCTGTTTACACAGGTAAACCAGTTTGCAGTATACGCATGCATTCTGAACAAATGTGTGCATGCACACAAGACACAAGTTCATAGTGATAATAGTGAATACATTGAAAATTGTTGCCATTAAGGAAAATGTTATTGCCTGTTAAAAATAAGTAAGTTGTTTCAGTCAATTAAAAATCTCTGACACACGACTTATTTAGATGCATGAAACATTTAGATGTTATCACTTAAACTACATTTTATATGTAAGTTTATGGCTATAAACTTTTTAAATTTACATTTATGCATTTGGTAGACGCTTTTATCCAAAGCAACTTACAGTACATTCAAGTTATACATTTTTACCAGTACATGTGCCCCCTGGGAAGCACAGTGCATGTGTGCTTGTATCACTAATCTAATCACCACACAATCACATACTTCTTAAACATTTACATTTTCTCAAGTTAGTTCATGCAATAATAAGACGCCTACAGTAAATGAAAACTCTTGGAACTTCATAATCATTCAGAGTTAAAACACTTAATAGAAGTAGATGGCTGCTATTTTTATATCTGATTGAGTGTAACTGCTGAAAACACACACGCTCCAGGAGAAATAGATGTAATATGCTTTGTGATAAGCCTCAACGTAGAAGTTTTATGTTTGACTAAATCTTCCAGTTTCCCTGATCCTGTGAAATGGAAATTGTGCTTCCCTGTGATTCAATATAGGCAAACCGTATGTTCCGATTGGTCTCCACGGATTTCCAGGAAACAATCTCATAATTATCATACAATAAAATGCAGCCACAGTGTGGGACTTTTATCTCCAGCACATTTAATTAGGAGCAAAGACTCCTGCTACTTCACGATGGAGGTTGGAATGAAGACCTGCACATTTCAGGCCGAGCCTGACAGGACTGATAGATACAGGAGGGACTTTGCACATGGTGACTGCAGGCAGGAAACAGGCAGACAGGCTGAAAGCCAGCCAGCCCCCCTCCCTCCCTGTTTCCCCAAGTGACTGATGAGAAGCCAAGCTAGAAACAGCAGTCACACAAAATAGGCATGAATGACAAGAATAAATGAACAAATGACTGAGAAAAAACAACAACTGCGGTGATGGACAGACATTATAACAGATGGCGAGTGGTCTCTGACACGCTCTGTGGAGTTGGGAGTTACGCGAAGAACTTGGACCAAAGAATGCTGGGATAGATGCAGGTGCATAACAATTAATCGCCCCATAGACACGTATAAACCCTTGCACGGCTCGTCTAGACTTCTGGTGAAGACAGAAGAGGGACACAGCAGGGGGCTGTGGTGATTTGCGATAGGAAGCCTATGCCTCATTAAACTCCAGGGCCGATAGAGTTTGCTTCACCAATGTTATCTGCATGGGCTGTTTCCTGTTTCCCCCACCCCAGTTCACACCAGGCTCAATCAATAACTCCACTCACTCCTGCCTGCTCTGAGCCAGGCTAATTTAACAGCAAGATGGAGCGAATTTGGGACTGCTGCTGAGGTCTGAAACTCTAAGCTGATCTCCCCTTTGTGACTTAAACCAGAGTTTGTTAAGCAGGAACAGGAATCAGGGCTTGTTTATGAGCGATTGTTCACTTGGTGAACAGTATACAGTACAATACACTTTTGCTCTCTGAAATAATGAGAAAACATTTCATTCATGTTAAAATGTTTAGCATAATCTGGAAAAAAGTTCAGATTGTTCTGATCATAATGTTCTGAATAAAACCTACTTCTTTGAAAAGCAAAAAGTACACAAACGCTGAAAGAACAAAACTTGCATTTTTTTCAAAGTTCTTAGAAAATGCTAATTAAAATATTTCTGATTATCACATTTATTCATGTATTACTAGAAGGATTTTTATTGAAGAATCACACATATATACAGTATAACACAGTATGTGTGTGGGTGTGTGTTCTATATTTGAAATTCACCTTGATAAAACCTCAAACTGAATAGCAGATTTCACCACCTCGATAATAATAAGCTGAAGGTTAATTTGTGTTTCTTTTTTGGCGACAAATGGCACAATAAAGCAAAAAAACAACATAGCCACAACGGCTGCCATTTAGGGAAAGCGTTAAAAGAATTCGTCTCGACTGCTAGACTTGTGCTGTATTTGCATGCATATGGCTCCCAGGTGACACAATGTACCTTGAGAGCCATTTTATAAATTAAACTTCAAACTCTATTTCAGAGTCAACATTTTCTGGTCTTTCTCTATCCTTTTTTTGTCCCTATATGTAACCCTCCACACAGCAGTATCTGGGTGCAAATTCTAACCCACCCCCACATTATATAATGTTAAAAGCCTTTTGTAAAACATTTGAAAAGATTACACAAACATTTTAAATAATGCTCTTATAAACAAGCAACACTGTTAAAAGAATGTCTACAAAACTTTACATTCCTAGACGCTTAAAATAACATTTTTCTTATGTAATGGAAACATTAGGGAAATACTATAGACACACACACACAAAACTCATTTCCATCGTATCAAGTCCTTTCCTGCCTCAGACTCACATTACACTGTGCCTTTCAAATTTTCACTTTCTGTCACTTTAAAGGACACATTCCTCCATCTCTATCAGTCCTGTCACTTCTAAGGCCTTGCTCTATTTTATCTAACCGATTAAAAAAAACGACTCTTTCCCTCAGTCCTGTGAGAAGGAAAGCCCTGTCGCCACATGTAAACGGACGGATCTGGGCTCTGAGCATCAGAACCTTGAATGACAGCTTCATCTCCCTGTCAGACGATCACGGCCAGATCTCCTCTCCGACTGTTCACTCTGCTGTCCAAAGCGAAATGCTTCTCTGCATTTCCCCCCGGTCCGGCAAACCTCGAGGGAAACGACTTGCACAGCAGCCAGAAAGAGAAGCTCTTCGGATCGGCCTAAATTGTGGGAGCTGTGCTTTGCTCCTGAAAAAAATGGAAAGATGAAATCTGGCGCTGATCGAAAATTCATCTCATCATCGGTATGGCAGAGAAGATTCTCTCTGGTGGACATGAGCGTGTCTTTTTTACAAGGTGTGGGGGGGGATTACTGTTGCATAATGATTGGCTGACAGGAGAACAGACTGTGGAGCGTTCCCCAGTGGGACTCCTATATTGATCGACACCCTCTTCTTTAAATAGAGAACGGCCTGATAAATGGGTCTTATCGAGCTTATCTGTTACGGCAGGTATGGAGCGATGCGCTGATTGATGCTTTGGAATGAAATATGGTGGAATTAGTAACGCACAGACCGCAATGCTTGTTTGTTTTCAAACATCTCTGTGCACAACATAGCATCATAACAACCCAAGGCTGATAACAAAAGCTATTTTCTAGCTAGGTCAATACAAAATACGTTAGTGTTGCAGCTTAACGGTTTACACAAAGCTCCCTGTGCACATCGAGCTGAGGTGCTCGTTTGGCCGATGGAGGTTTCAATCTGACTCGCAACAGATACTAATCTTATTCTTCACCCTTCTGTGTAATACCTTCTGTTATCTGTAGACGTCCGAAAAATGGTAACAAAGCCCCAAAAATAACAGGAAAGAGCAGATAACCATCAATTCAGGAAGTCATTATAGAACCAATGAGACCTTTGCCAAAGTGCTTAATATTGCGGCACATGCTCTGCCAAATTTTCTGCAGTCTGCTCCACTGTTTGTTGCCAAGCTACCCTGAAGTATTCATCTCCCTCTCACTTTTATCACCGAAGTGAGATGCTGTTCTGTCAGACGAAACTCCCTTAACAATATCTCTATTGATCCACCGGGCAATCTCACGCCATTTCTATTTGACTTTGTCAGGATTTAATGCGAGACCAGAAAATGATTCACACTTTAGCAGTTTACATTGGGTGCCCCCCCCTCACTTCTCACCCTAAAGGACAGGACAGGTGATGCAAAAGATACGGCATTATTAGCCTTCTTGTTTCCTTCCTGATAGTAGAAAATATCCAACCATCTCCAGCAGTCATTAAAAATCCTCTGGGCTGATGGTGGGCAGCAGATAACAGACCTGAAGATGTTTCATGAATGCTGAGCTAAGAACAACAGAGAAGAGTGGAGAGTTGTTGTGTCATCTGCACTGTACAGCCCTGTGCTGTGTACAGTAAACCTGGAGGATTGACAGGATCATAAGAATGTGAAAAAATCATATATTTACACAGACTAGTACTTTCTAAATCTATATACACAACAGAAATACAACATATAAAATATTGTAACTCAAATGCATGTGACTTAATGATGCCTATAATAATAAAACTAGCAAACAAACAAAAGATGAAAGTTAGAAATAAGCCCAAAAACACAATAAAATTATGCCACAAAAAATGGAAATATGCCCCACAATAGGCTGTGTTAATTTTGTTGTGTTGGCCATGGAAAACTAATGTTGCCAGATCCTTTCAGAAAAATAAGCAAACTGGTCTGACAAAACAAATAACATGCCTTATTAGCAAAGCCAATAGGCCTAAATTAGCAAAGCCAGTGCTTTGGTGCTTATGGGGATTCAATCTCATTTATGCATAGTGTGTTTACTGTATGTGTGCGTGGGAAGCCTGTTAAAAGGTAAACAGACTACGGCAACAATTAATGGCATTATGCACAGTGTGACTCAAACAGCAGGTGGGGATATATGACAACTGCTTTAGCTGTGGTCATGAGATTCTGGGGCAGAAACTAGCAAACTCAAACCCACCCAAATACTGTAACTGTAAGAGACACACATTTGATATTAAAAACACAACTATATATACTATATATATATTCATCAGAAAAATCTGAAACACTTATTATTTATGATAAATGTAGAGAATACAAAAGCTGATCTTACAGTAAATCAACAGTTGTTTTCTTAAAGATGCCTATTTTAAAATGTGACGTTTTTCTATTAAAGAGCTTAAGGATTTAATATGAAGCTTTTTTTGCAGGCCGTTTTTTCTCCATCAGTGATTGGTTGATTTAAATACCTGCACGCTGCATTGAAGGTTTCAGAATTCCATTAGAGTTTTATGCCCTTCAGTCAAGGGAATAAGTTCCCTTTCCAGCCTGACTCTCCACTACAGGAAAATTACAGGAAACTGGTGGACGAGTAATATGCCTGAATTACACAGCTTTGAAGAGGGACATGATAAAATGTCACCTAAAATAACAACAGGAGAAAAAAAGCAGTTTTATCTGAACATATTTTCTAAAATGCCACATTTAAATAAAAGTTCATGGTGTCCGTTGCAAAATTAAGTATTTGTGTGTGCAAAATTCAAAGGACTGATATTTACTCTCAGAAACTCTGCCCACTGTTTCCTCTTCGAATAACACCCACTTCTCAGAGTCCATTTTTTTTCTTAATGAACCACCACAGGAATACATCCTGTTGTTTTCTGCAGTCTCTCTGGCCTTGAGACAGGTGTGTCAACCCAATTTATAATCCCTTATAAGTATTCAAAGTCCATGACTCCAGAACTCAGCGATCCAGTACTGTTTCAGTTCAACGGCTGAGCCCTCATACGCAATTGAGTAATTGTACTGCCCCATCCGACCCGCAAAATATATAATATTATTGCCGCTATGTTCTAATAAATGAAAACAATGAACATTTATAAAACGAGAACTAATAGTGTCTCAGTAATTGTCTTTTTCACCTGAAAAGGACACAACACATTCTTTCTTCCAGGATTTATTGTAAATTGCAGCTGTGTGTGGGGACGTCACAAGTGAATCATTTGTTTCTTCACACAGGCTGGTTATTCTTGACACTAAGTGCATCAAAATCACTGACTGGATGAATTGTTATAGCATGTCATCTCAATTACCTCAACAGAGTTGAATGCTAACGGCTGGCTAATGTGAAGACAGAACTTGTTGGCCAGATGTTCTGTTCACGTGGCCCTCCTGTTTAAATGAATCTATCAGTTGAAAATGAAGCTTTAACATAAATCAGAAAAAAACACCAACAAAATAAATTAATTTATAAGACACTGTGTCATATACAGATGTGCTGCAATACATTGACAAGCAATAAAAGCTCATCAATGTTAATCTCAATTTCTGTGACGATGCATTTGTCAGTTTTTATGCCTGTGACATTGTGACAGGCAGCTGTATAGCCCACTCATATGGAAAGTCATTGGACGAAATTTCCAGTCTTTGCATTTATTAAACATCAGGCATGTACAAGCACAGATTGACAAGAAATGCTACCATTGAGAAGCACTAGACATTATGACAAACTCCTCATGTTACACAAGAAACAGTGAAACAGGGAGACATTTCATATTTTTGCTGTTGTGCCTGTCAGTATACAAATCACCATGGTTACTGGAGTTTGTACATGGAGTTTAATTTTCTTACATGTTTAACAAATAGCAAGGAAACCTAGGGGCAACAGTTTTGTTAATGAAGTTCACAGTCACACAAGGGTTAATTATTAATTACTTGTGTTGAAAATACAAAGTGCACATACTCCTCCCACCTGAATGCCTGAAGCAGTTATACAAAACTCTTAAATAACATGAAGATTGCATTAAATGTTAAGGTTAGTTAAACTTCATTGCAGATCAATTAAGTGACAACAGATATACCGCAAGAAAGTTCCTGCTTGTAGAAATATCAGACTTAGATCTTTTTTTTTACATAGGTTTGTTTCATAAACGCTCGAATAGATGACAATTTAGATGCCTTGAAGCTTGAAGACATTGTCAAGTATTTCAAATGGAACGCAGCCTCGCTGGAAGTCCTTTACATGTAGTCACTACCGCAAATAGTCACTCACTGACTGTCAAATACTCCAGTCAGGTGACAGACATGCAGGCTTTAAGAAACCCAGTCACCTACACGCCACACGAAAGACAAACCTTGTGGTGTTTCATGCACAATGCAGGAGAACTTGGGCTGGATCCTCACACACACAAGCAAAGCAATCTACGAAAACCAACTTCCTTTAAGATGGGAGGGCCCTGCCTGTGGGCCCTGCCTGTAGTAGACTGTGATTTGGGCAAAGCAAGAGCTGAACTGTAGTAACTTTCTCTGCAAATCAATAATTCAAACTGAATCTTCCAGAAAAAGATAAAGAGAGATAGAGGGCGATATGGGAGACATTGAGTTCAGTCCCTTTTCGTTTCTTATACAAGCGGACTTGTTGGATAGTCAGATAATGTCTTCACTTCATGTCTCTACAATGCATGTCACAGTGCTTCATTGTAAGTCTTAACAAAGACATCAATGTTTGCTCTCCATACATCCATTCCTATGGCCTCACAAGTAACCAGACTGAGAACTGCCATATTGAAGGAGAACCATTATTCAGTGTTGTTTACAAACCAATAGAAAAGCCAGATTAGCCTACAATGAAAACTAACATGTTGACGTCACAATAAATTACAGAACTTTGCAGGTTTTTGGTTACAAAGCATCACATTTGAATATTTAAAAAATCATATGGTTAAGATGTTAAACTATTTTCCAAATCTATATCTAGAATCTTGCTAAGAGAGGCTAGCAATGGCACTGTTGAACTGAAATTCTCATCAGTAATTCAATCTGTAATACTATTCATCTGATACTTTTAGTCATATCCTTTGTGTTAAAGATGTGAAGGTCCGAGGTGAATATTCCTTTTCAGTTTTACTGACTTGAGTTTGAAATACACAAATATTTCATAAAAATCTAATGTAATATTCATATCGCTAATGCTTTTCAAATTCACTTTGTGAACTGTCAGTTATCACCTGAAACAACAGAGAGAAGAATTTAGAAGACTGCGTTTCTCAAGAGCACCAATTAATTCTCTAACAATTTAACATGTTAATGTAAAAGGCCTTGTTCCTTTGTGAGTTAAGTCAGGCATAAATATCAGGATCATTGTTTCTGATAGAAACGAAACCTAAAACATTAAGCTTCGGTGCTCAACTCATTCTGTACCAGCAAAATTGTGCAGCTTCAAAATGTTCCCACTTACAAATTTAAAAGGCAGATTTTAAAATTGGCAAAACAAAATTCGTAGACATACAGACACAAGCTATATATAGCCAACAGAGTTCTCAACACCCTAGCAACACCCTCTGAAATGCATAACAACTTGCTAAAAACACTCTGAACAATTTAGATACCAACACTACCACCCTGGCAACCATCCACAATGGCAACCATCCACCCTGGCATGATGGTGACAAGTTTTCTTCAGAAAAACATATTTTACTACAGTAAAATGTAATTAGACCAAACAGAGGTGAACCAGGGGTCTAAAAAGAGAAATGCTAATTGCTCTGTAGTTTTGCTGAAAGACCAGTAAATGAGAGCCAGTGCAGATTAGTGCTCATTGCTTGCACATGCATTGAGGCAGAGCTTCCAGCTGGCAGTGATTCCTGATTGGTCAAAAAGCAGGAGGTGAGGGACAAACAGTTATAATGGCTTCTACTCTATTGGTTTTTTACACTGTGAAAACCATTGAGAACATTATGAGTAACTGGTCTTTTTTTTCTAACAACAGCTTTTTTGAGATGCTAAAAAGCACATCACAAAAGAAGCAACTTCTCAGAAGAAACTTCTGGTAAAGTTTCTGCCGGTATTGATTTTCTTGAGTTTTTCTGAGGGCTCCTTTTAGTGAAGCCACAATCACCCAAAACACTTAGAAGGTCACAGAACACTCTCTACAAGCTACAGTCATTCTCAACAGACGCTAATCCCTTCAGTGAATCATGCAAAAGCCTCTTCATTACTTTGTCTCACTGGGGTGCTGAAATAACCTTTTATGAAGCCTTGGCACAGATTTTAACCTGCTCTACCCCCTAGTGAGAGTAAAACTGCCTTTTCAAGGAAGAACACTGGAGATCACGGGACAAAGTTTTCACACTTTGCAGAAAACTGCTTACCAAATAGTGTATGACACACTCAGCACGACTATGTTGTCATGAACAACCATGACTAAGCCCTGGACCAGTGCAAATCCCATTTTTAAACCTTTATATTGCAAACAATCCATTAAAAATAATTTTCCCAGCTAACAGGCATTGTTTTCAAAACACTGCCTAACGTTCTCTCAAAGTTCTCAAAATTATTCTTGCAGTATGGTAGAATATATTTCTTTGGTTAAATATCCTATATAAATATCCTTATAAATGTAACACTACAATACAAACTATGTTATGGTTGTAATTTTGGAGCTAAAACTGATTCTTATAAATTCTTAACATTAATAACATTTCTGTTGCTTAATGGATATAGTTGCAGGCACAAGGCTAAAATGAATTTTATCACTAGTTATACAAGCTTCTCCAGCTCAAAAAAAACATTGCTTTGACTGTAGCTACATCTGTCAATCTCGCCACGTCGTAGCCTTGAAATGGAAATCGCCCTCAGACTCCTGTCAATCAACACAGGGGGAGGGAAAACAAAAGATGCACAGCTCTGATCCGATTTGATCACAGCCACAGCTTGAAGAAATCTACCTTTTCCCACATGTAAACCCTTATTTGGAAGCCCTATTTGGTGAAACAAAACCTGAAGGCTTGTCACTGGCTAACCTTCAAACTACTACAAGAAATTACAAGAGCCAGCTATTTATAAAACAGGAAAATTGGATTCAGCTGAAAAAGTATACAAACAAACAAGCAGACAGATTGTAGCTGTGTACACATTGTTTATGGCTGTCAAAAAGAGGGCAAAATTCAATTAAATTCTTTGAAGCTCTGTCTTCCTCAAGCTGAGAGAAAAAATGAAAAACAACAATACATTAAAACACAAGTAACGGTGCATATAACAAGTATAAAAGGCATACAAGGAAAACCTGTTTGGACCTTTTACACGCACTTCCTCTGAAACCTAGTTTTCCTCTCAGCACAAATCAAATTAATTATTTAGTCATTTCCCTATTAGTGTATCCCTATGTGTCATTTCCAGCGTCTGGTAAAAGCAGAAGAAAATCTTCACATTTTACCACATGCAACCTGCAACGTTCCCAAGTCTGTGCATTAAAGGCAAGGCTAACACATTCACAATGAAGACAGGCATGTTCAAGGTGATAAAGGCAATGGAGCAGACACTTAATATTATCCAAGAATGGCATCTACAACACAATCTCTTTGTGACTAAGGTGTTGCCTTTACAAGTCACCTACCTATACTGCAAGGACAGCATTTCCATACTGCTAAAGACAGCGCTGGAATTACATTCCACTGTCTCTGGACATTTCAAAGCTGCCCTTTGGAACTCATTACCAGGAATAACCTTGTCATAAGATCATTGAGTGACTTTGCAGGCACATATTGAGTGTATTTATCCTGAGTTGGAGACAAAGAGCTTTTACGCATAAAGGCCATGCATAAACATAAGTAATATTTCTGTGTAATAAGAATGGCTTTAGAATGATGGACTTTTATATCCCCAGGGGATATGGTATATTCCCAAGAGAATAAATTGACCTTTATGTTCACATCCGTAAATAGAATTCCCCTCATGTGGTCTTTGAAGGTGACATTGGAAAAGTGAGAAAAAAAAATTAGGATTATTTATCTTTAAATAATTAATAAAGGATTATTGTCTTTTTGTGACATTAGCAAAGAGAATTTTGACAGAATTAGATGTAAAACAACAGCCAATGGCTTTCCAAACGGACATCGATCCCAGGCCAAACAGGAACGAGGTTGTCCGGTCACAGCTAACAATATTTGGTTGTAAAATGATTCCGTAACATTTCCAATAAGTAACGAAAACATAAAAAGCGCTATTTTGAAAGTGGTATTCATGTTATTGCTTGGTGAAAAGAAAACACTTTTAAAACATTTTTACTAACTAAAGAATTTTTTATTATATAACATATATATCATTTCTAAAACATTTTATTAACGTTACTGCAGGAACATTATTTTGATACATTGAGAGAACTGTTTCCTGTTAGCTAGGTGTGAGACATTGAACTGTGGGGGTTTCAGTCTGATGGGGTGAATAGTGGAAAGCTTTAGGATAAAAACAATTTGTGATTGGGTAATACTACTGACAAATACTACTGACAACATGAACCACGACCCTCTCTCTGGACTGACATCACATCTTCTCAGCTATTTCCCTCTGCTCCTAAGAACAAATGAAAAAATCTCGCTTATTGAGATGAAGTATTGGGCCTTTCGGGTGACAGCTAGCAGTCAGCAAATGTATTTTATCCAACCTTTCGACTCAAACTGGACTTTGAATACCTCCTCCCTCAAAAAAAGATGTCTCTTCTACAATGTTTGAAACGGTCTCTCACAAACGGATTTCTTTCCTGAGGACATTAAAAGAATGTATGACAGCTTCTAAATCTCTGAATGTCATTTAAATGCTCCATGTCTGTACAATGAATTCAGTATTAATTCATAGACTCTCTATTCTATTCTTCAGTTCATGCAGAGTTCAGATTCCTCATTCAGAGCTTTTGTCTTAAAACAAAGAATTTAGTCATTCTTTCCAGTTACACAGTTTATGAATAAATCAGCTTTCAGGTTAACAAACTGTGCCATGGTCTGTCCTTTAGCATTTAAAGCAATAAATAAAACAATAAGTGCCACGTTAATATATTTCATTTAATCAAAAAGGCAAAACATACACAAAAATAGTGGAGGACTTTTTATATTAAACCAAGACCACATAAGCTATTGCTGTCTTTAATGTGGTTTGAAAAGACAGTTTGCACACTGTGTATGATAAATGTACCATCATAGCACGTCACACCACAGCAGACAGCGAAGCATCAAAAGCCACAGTGAAAATTAGTTTTCCCTCAGCACTCCATATTCATTTCAACATGTTACAACCCATCGCCTGCCCTGACAGGAATATAACATGACTGCGGAGCGCATGTGATGGTTTCACGAGTCCATGTGAGGAGCGTATGAAACGTTAACCGTAGAAATGTTGTTTACAACCAAACACAAATGAATCACATCGAACTGTGTGAATTATGTCTCCTGACAGCTGCTGTTGTCTTGAACATACACATTTATTGTTTTACGCT
>JBAJNP010008916.1:0-16105 GCA_036877545.1 Yasuhikotakia modesta
GTGTGTGTGTGTGTGAGAGAGAGAAAACCAGATTTGTTCAGATCTGTTCTGTCAATCCTTTCTTACTTATTTTTCCTCTCTCTCTCTGTCTCTCTCTTTTTCATTCTCTATCCATTTCTTTCTATCTCTCCTTCTCCATCTCACTTTCTCATTCTTTTTTTTCTCTCTCTTTCTCTCGTTCTCCTTTTTCCTCTCATTAAGAAGAGATTTTTTCTTTATAAACCCAGGTTGCAGTTTTCTAAGGCAGATTGTCGTTTCGTTCATTTCAGGGTGACGTCACCACGATGCTAAAATGTGAAAACGTGACGTCGGCACTAAGGTGGACAGGAAGTGCTTCGGAGGACAGGCCGCATCCGGGGAGGAAGATTTAACGGCAAGGGTCAGCCGAGGATGAGGGCGGAGCCTGTCGCTAACGGTAACATCTATCTTATTGCCGGGTCACCACAATCGTGCCCCTCAATACACATAGCATCAAACTGAAGCGTTTAGCGCTGACGGACCCCCGGGGCGGTGACCTCACAGCCGGTGCTGTGAGTGGATGTTTTATATCCCCCCCGACTGCCAGGAAGATTTATGCTTTCTGAAAGTTTCAGGCTCTGAGGATGTTCCTGTTTTTGAAATTTTATGACTCTGTTGTAAACACGCGTTAGCGATATGATGGCTGCTGGCCGGGGGACGTGATTGGTTTGTGTCCTAGCCAATGAAAATCCAAAGTGAGAGACTTTGACACGACCCGTAAAAATGTACCTTTATAAAGGCCTACAAATAAAATGACAATAGACTGATATCAGTAATCGATAGATAAATAAATGGATATATTATAATCTCAGGTTGTTTTTTCAAATTACACAATCCTCTGTTCTTATTCCTAGTTATGTGTGTTAGATTACAGTGCATTACATAACGTTACAATACTTGGCAAATAACAGCCGTTCCTGCATAATGACATCATAATTCTGACATCATAATTCTGACATCATAATTCTGACATCATAATTCTCATGTGTATCGTTTTAACATCCATTGATTTTCGTGCAGGTATCTTCTTCAGTTATGTTCTCGGCCCACCGTCGCGTTTGGATTCAGGAAAGACCTGGTTGCTAATTGGCCCCATCAATCAGGTGAGGGCGGGTTTATCAACGCTAGCCATGCTAAACACGTTTATTATTTCATTAATTAGCCTCTAAATCGCAGGTTTATCGTTTATCTGTCAGAAGCGTTTACGCTGAGAAGATCTGCTTTCAGTGCTGGCAGGAGAAAACGCTCTGCTAATTGTCTGGTGATGCGTTTAGGCCAGCGGAGAATCTTCAGGCCATAAATTAGGATGGACTACAACACCATCGATGACATCAGTTAAGGGCTGTTGACTTCAGAGTGGACCAATAGTGTTGATGACTTTTATGGGGCTGTATTGTAGCATCACGTGACCTGAGTCTCGACAGAGTTCCTCGTGGGAACGCTAGCAAACTCTTCAGCTTTATTGCCGTCGTTTGGCGTGTGAACGTATGGTTTGATGGATCGCTCGCAGCTTCCTCCTTCCAACGGTTTTATTGCGATCTGCTCTCCTCAGACCCTAGAAATATTTTTAGAGAGTCTCTTCCTGAAGTGATTTTTCTCTCCGGTTGCGGTGTTAATTGCAGGGCGCTGCTGCGATGCTGCCCGAGGTTAGGTGTGTTGCCCAGGGGCACGGCGGTGATTGTCAAATCCTAGTTTCTAGGTCAAGAAATTTGGAATCGAGTCTGTGGTGTTGCATTGTGTTAATACTGATGTTACATGCTAGACTGGCAACATGGTGTGTGTGTGTGTGTGTGTGTGTGTGTGAATATTGTCTAATATCTATGTTCATATATTCCCATATATTAAATTCCGTGTATCATTTGGAAATTGCGTAACAGTCTTGTGCAAACTTTTCTAAAGCTTGTGTGTTGAAACTACATCACATTATAGTTTTTCCTGGAACGTTTTCTTGCCGTTATCATTTTTACGCAGTTATCTGGCTGCGGCGTCCGCTGTGGAGGAATCTGTTAAAGCGTCTGTAAATCGCGTTTAATAAACAGCTGGATCTGATGACGTCTGAGATGGTTTTTACGATGTTGTAAAGGCTTGTAAACTGGAGCGGTTCGGTGGTAAAGGTGAGATTGTGAGGTCGACGTTGACGCTCATAAACGCATTTAAACCGGTTTGCTGTTAAACGGCTGAGTTTGCATTAATATCGTGAAACAAACTTTGAGCAGGTCAAAATTCTCAGACCTGTGGTTATGTACTAAATCACAAACTTGTTTTCAACTCCTGGTTAACTTGTTAACTTTGTGTTTGTCACCCACCAGGTAAAAGCTGTTAACTAATCATTTTACACTGACCATTAGCAGCCCATTAAACCCGAACCTGTTCGGTTTTGCTCATAGACTTCAGTAGAGTTCATTTGTTGATCATGAATGTCTTTGGAAATAATAATGGTCGTGTTTTTTCCATCTCGTTCCCTTGTGTGTTGGAGAGAAAGTCTGTGTCATATGTATCAGGACAACATGCTAACGGCGGCTGGCAGGTTGCAAACACAGACCGTGAAACAACACGAGCCGTCCTGCCCGATACTGGCAGAGCAAAACGTGTCTGTTATTAGAATGACATGGTGCCGAGATCAAAGACGGATCAGATCCGTGTATTCAGAGTGACTCCAGATCAAAGCTGGTCTGCTCTTCATGACGACGGGTTGAACACGTTCTGGTTGAGGGTTCTGACGCAACGTTCTCGGGTTCTGACGGAACGACAGGTTCTGTGTCATTGTCAGTACGTTTCTTACAAATCGTTTAAAGATGTTTGGATTATAATGTGAACACGTCACTGGGTTTTAAACTGAAGGAATTAGTTTCTGATCTCTGCTTGTTTGTCACGGCTTTGTGCAGGGATTGTAGGTCAGGTTAGTCGGTTAGTCTGTTAACTAATCACCCTTAGAGGAAAAAATAACAATTGTTTATAATGTACAGTATTCATCTAACAGAACGTTCTCAGAACATTGGCTAATGGTTTTTAAAAGTTCTCTCAAAATTATCAAAACTTGAATGAACGTTTTAAATGATTTTAAACCTTATTTTTTTTATTGCTCAGTGGGAACGTTAGAGAAACATTCTTACAACCTACATTTGTTAGCTGGGTAGTTGCAGTTCGTTCATCCTGAAGGGTTTTCCGTGAAGATTTATAGTCATTTAATTTTGCGAATGGCCGTCTGACCTCATTGTGTGACGTCCATAAACCGCAGTTTTATTTGTTTGCTCTGCAGTAAACTGTGTAAGCCCAAACTAGACTGTCGAAAAACAAATACTACAAAGAACAAATGCAAATCTGAGCGAACGAGTGAAAAAAAATACATGAACAGTCACGACCTCAGGGCTAATCCATTGAGACACGAGAGATTAGCATGAACGCTTATCAGAGTCTCATTTTCACAATTGCGTCTATGAAACCGAGTTTCTTATTGTTAAAAGCTAGTCGTAGCGTTTCTAGCCGCACGAATCCCACAGGGAGGATTGTATTACAGAGCCGCTCTCGTTTTTTAGCGGCGCGTGAGCCAGTGAGACCAATTTAGCGTCTTTGCTAAGCTATTTACCTGTGATCCACTACAGGTTTGTGGGTAGTGACATCATCTGCCCTGGGCAAATGCTTATTGGACAAAACAGGCAAATTTTCTCCTGTTGATGGTAACCTTCAGCTAAAGGATATTAGCTTAACTGCATCACTCTGTTCAAGACCGGCTAACTGCCAAAACATCAGTTTTCATCCTCAGTCAGATCTGATACACGTGTGCAAATCTTCCTTTATTTTATGCGTCTGTTTACAGCCTTCAAACTGAAATCTCAGACCCAGCTCACGGTTTTCGGTTGTAAGAACTGACTTTAGAATATTGTGTTGTAGGCAGCCAATGGGATTGCAGCTTGCAGTAATCAGAAGTCCAGTTTTATGTGCATTTAGCATTAAGATAAGAGTGTGACTAGATTAGATGTGTTAATAGGTTAGCTTAGCTGTGTGATTTGTAGCGCAGGTCTAAATGTTGCAAGTCTTCTGGGTTTGTCTTGCAGAAACAAAGCAAGAATCTCAACCAAAACAGTCCGGATTGGTCTGCGTTCTCACAACACGACCCAGATTCCCAACTGCGCTCTCATACGGTGATCACGTATTTCTCCGGAGAAGCTTATTTTTCCCATAATCCTCCACACCTGCCGATAAGCTCTCGATTTTCTTTTTTGTTTATTTAAAAAAGCCTTTTATCGTCAGATTCCGGAAAGGTCAGGAGACTCACACTTATCCGGGTGCTGACGTAAGGGCCGGCACCGCTGGAGGACGGCTCAGGCTGCCGATTGGATGGGGAACGAGGAATAACACATTTCGGTTGGATTTCCTGGTCTGGCAGATTAGATTGAGGGAGAGATTGGAGCGTCTGGGCTGAAGTTGGCCCGGCCACCAACAATGAAGTGAGCCAAGAACTGCGAGAGAGATTTGCGACAGGAAATGAGAGCGATCGCAGGAAGTCATTTAGCTGCACCAGAACCTCACAGCAGATCATTATAGTGGCTTTATCAAGCACCGGCCGTACACTCTTCACTTAAAGGTTTACAGGGGATAAACTCGATTTCCTAAAGT
The DNA here is from genome assembly GCA_036877545.1 of Yasuhikotakia modesta. Classification (NCBI taxonomy): domain Eukaryota; kingdom Metazoa; phylum Chordata; class Actinopteri; order Cypriniformes; family Botiidae; genus Yasuhikotakia; species Yasuhikotakia modesta. Next base: position 4,636 of record JBAJNP010008916.1, read on the forward strand.
GTTGCTTTATAGTTGCTAACCCAGCTAACAGGGAATGTTTTGAAAACGTTCTCTCAATGCTATCAAACGTTTATGCATGTTAGTTGAACGATATTTAACATCTAATGTTTTGAAAATGTTTTTCTTAACTGGCTAGTGGAATATTTTAAAATTATTTTAATTAATACATGAAAATTAATATAATGATTGTATTAATATAATGTTATCATTAATTTAATAAACATTCATATGAACAAGCATTCAGAAAATTGATTTTTTTTAATGTTTCTAAAAATTCATAGGAAAAATAATATTGTTTAATGGAAACATTAGGGTAACGTTCTTACAACCTAAATCTGTTAGCTGGCGAGTGTTTCTGTGTGTTTTTAGCTGTGATGTGGCAGCCGGATGTTCGGTGTTGTTGCTTTCTCATCATAAGAATCCGGCTAAATGAGATTCTGGTGTCTGTCAATGCGAGTCTATTAGATTTTCCCTCCATTTTCTCATAACTGCATTTAGAAAAGTAAAAGCACATTTTTCCTTCGTACGGGTTTGAGGTGGGAGAGAGACGAGTTACGCTCTGAAGTTTAATATTTCAGGATACCGTTTTTAAGCAAAGATTGTGGCATTAGAATGATGCTGTGCTGCGTATTTAAAGTTTGTGTTAACATAGTTAACTGAGGGGCGCGTTTATCCAAAATAACTGTTTTACAAGATCGCAGAGAGATGTGAGGTCGTCATTTAGGGTCCTGGAAGATTTATGATGAGTGTATAAGTTATATTTCCTCCCTTACTGACTCCTGTAAAAATCCTTGTATTGATTTATGGTTTTCCCTCAGTGGTGAGGAAGTATAATTTAGCAATAGAATAAAAGTGTGTGAACACAGTTCCAGAATTTCCTGGAATATTCCTCTGCTGTCCACAGGATGTGATGCAGATGTCCAAATAATTTTTCATGGCAAAGACAACAGGTTGCGGTCAGAACATTTGAGACGATGGAACCTGCGGCGCTCGATTGTTAGCGCGTCCCAAACTGCGTGTAAAACTTGGATCGTGGCGTCTTAAAAGCGCCGCATGAAATGCATTAACGTGCGCGCGGGTGCAGCAACAGAGAGGGGAATGCTGGGAAAATTGGATGCGATTTTAGCTTTGCCTCTTCAGTGTTTCTCGGTAGAATCTCTCTTAGAACAGGTGGCCAAATCCACTTCCTTATTAAAGCCGGAGAAAAGAACAGGAAATGGGACATTTTCCACTTTAGTGAGACACAAACAAACCCCGTCTTTTCTGGAAACAATTAGAAGCAGCACAGTTGTGCAGCCGGGCGGATGATAAAAGAGGAGGCTGGATTTTAAACGCAAATCCACCGTTTTTTTGTCCTGAGGGAACGAGGACAGCAGAACCGGCCAAAACATCTTTCCTGGTTCGTTTCAAGTTTGTGCTGTGATGAAAACACCTTTGTGTTTTGAATATTAAGTTGTCACGGCTACATTTAATATCTCACACGGTTAAATACCTCTAGTTGTGTAGCTTTTTGAGTTGAGCTATGACTTTTCTTGGTTAGTCAAGTTATGATAGATTTCTTTTGGTTAAAAGGTGAAAAACTTTTTTACTTGCTTTCAATGAAGGGCCCAAGACTAGTGTAGACAGAGTTGAGTTGGTTTTTGTTAAACTTGAGATTACACTAGATATTTAAAACAGGCACAATGAATGGTGTAATCCGTTTAGGATGTGTTTCTTTTTTTTTAAAGATGCTTTCTTGTTAGTATGCTAAGAAACTGCACCTGCTTGAGTGAGGATGGGCAACAGAGTTACTTGGAAGTACCGCCTCTTGGTGCGAGTTATTTTAGGACGCAGGCAAATTTTATCCTACAGTAATTGTGTTAGCGGTATTGTCTTCTGAAGAAAGACTGAGAACAGTAAGTGGGTTTGAAAATCTAGGGTATTAAAATGTGCTCTCGGCATAGAATTTCCATCCGTCAGCCGGTAGGACACACACAATCAATTTTAGCAAAAAACTCACTAACCTAATTACAGCCAGTGAGCTTATGTGTCCCTGTGAAAACCTAGCGCTCATTAACTGATGTAAGTCATATTTCAGTCTTACGGTGTCATCGCACGACCGCGGAAATCATCCAATGAAAAGGTTTTCTTGTGTTTGGGAATTATGTAGCTATAGTGCAACGTGTCTGTATGATCATCAAAGACCGTCTGTGGTGTGTGTGTGTCTGTCTCTGTCTGTGTGTTTGTGTGTGTGAATGTGTGTGTGCACGCATGTGTGTTTGTGTGTGTGAATGCGTGCATGTGTGTTTTTGTGTGTGTGTGCATGCATGAATGTGTGTGCCTGTGTGTGTGTGTGTGTGTGTGTGTGTGCGTGTGTGTGCGTGTGTGTGCGTGCGTGCGTGTATGTGTGTTTTTGTGTGTGTGTGTGCCTATGTGTGTGTGTATGCGTGCATGTGTGTTTTTGTGTGTGTGTGCATGCATGAATGTGTGTGTGTGTGCCTATGTGTGTGTGTGTGTGTGTGCATGCATGAATGTGTGTGTGTGTGCGCATGCGTGCATGAATGTGTGTGTGTGCATGTGTGTGTCCTGGAGGATAAGAGATACAGCTGTTCAAAACCTAATATACAGATGGGCAGAATTTTTTGCTTTATTTTAGCATCCCAGTCAGCGTTTGTGCCAATAAAACATGTGAAAAGAAGAAAGATTATTAACATCTGTTCTGTTTTGTCATGCCTAGATTCAAGAGTGATTCAACTCATTTCAGATGGTCTTAGGCTTCACGCATGAGCGAACAGAGGGCCGTGAGTCTGTCTGCTCTCAGAGTTTCAGGGACATATATAATGAGTCAACAGATTTTTTTCAGCCTTTAACGTAACAAGAATTTGGCTTTTTGTCTCTGCAGAATCTTACTGCACAAAAACGACGCTGGGAATGTAAAAGGCAGGATAGACATTTGTTTTTATCAAGAATATGTTTTTATATCCTGATAGCAACCGTGAAGTAAAGTCATCTAAATATATTTATATTTAAATGTTTCTTTGTCCAATATTTGCATGCGTTCTTGAGAGCTTCCGCTAAAAGCTCAGCGTTCCGAGTTAGCAGACAATCATTCTGGGCAAATGGGAGGCTGAGCGCTCCTGACACATAAATCTTCCAAGATGCGTCATCGCCTAAGTTTGGAGCCGAGCTGAGATATAAATGTGCGGCACGCTGAGGGAAATGACCGATGCTTGGAATCTGCCTTGTTTTCATTTCATGTCCTGTTTCACTTGTCAGTTTTTTTAGACAATGTAAATCTTTCCCACAGTCGTCGATACGGTAGTTAGGGTTGCGTTTTGCGTTCGCATACCGCTTTCAGAAAAGGGGTGAAACTTTTACTCTGCACGTGGCGTCTGATTGGTGGAGGATGGATTGGTGCTCGGTTAAAAAAGTATAAAAGGAGACTTGTGTCTTCTGACGACATTGTATGAAAATATGTCTGACAGGCGTGAAGGGGGCTAAAAAACTGCAGTCATCTCTTGGGCTCCGGACCCCCGCTGCCCCCCGGGGTTTGGGCATGTGAAAGCCCACTTTTGTGCTTCATTCCCCGTTCCCACTGCTGAGGTAAACTTCAGCTGTTTTTTCTGGCAGCTCTTAAACAAACACGCAGCAGTTACATGGCGGTCCAGCCTCTGTGTCAGTAGCATGACGGATAGTTTCGTTTGGCATTATTGGGGAAAGTAAAGAGACGTAATGAGCGTTTCAGAGAGATAGGAAAGTGTTTGGAGAGGAACGCAGGTAAATAGTAACAGGGGGACCGCAGAACAAACACGCCATTCACTGCTTCACACGGTTACATCCGCTTTTATGCGTTTCCAAGCTTTATTTATAACTGGGCCAAGCTGCTGTATTAAACCAGATTTCTGCAGTTTAATACAATGTCTCGTTTTTCTTGAGGAAATTAGGGCGGCGTTGATGATGCGAAACCTGACATTAATATTCTACAGTGTTGCGGCTGGTTGCTAGGGAGTGGCTAGGCGGTTGCTAGGGCTGTTTGACATTGTGAGGTAATTTCAATATCAGTTGTATCCTACAAATGTTTCTTTATTGTTGTGTTTGGGTGTCACGTTAGAAGATTAAGTTCAGATGACTATTTTGGGTTAAGAATGTTTCCTTAACGTTTACGTTAAATAACAAGGTTAAAACTATTATGTTTAATGTTCTAAGTCGATTGTTTTGGGGGATGTTGCATTAATGTTATTATAAGAATGTTATTTAAACATTGTTTATTCTGTAGCTTTTTTTAATGTTTCACTAATAACTTGATTAACATTTTTGATACGTAACATTAAGTTCTCCTAACATTGCTTTGTTTTTATAACTAAGAACCTTCAGGGAATGTTAGCCAATGTTCTTGCTAGCTGTAATTCTGCAGTCTACTGTACTGTACTGTTCTTCTGTACTGTACTCTACTGTACTCTACTGTACTGTTTTTCTGTACTCTACTGTACTCTACTGTACTGTTCTTCTGTACTCTACTGTACTGTACTCTACTGTACTGTACTGTACTGTACTCTACTGTACTGTTCTTCTGTACTCTGCTGTACTGTACTGTACTATACTGTACTCTACTGTACTGTTCTTCTGTACTCTGCTGTACTGTACTATACTGTACTCTACTTTACTGTTCTTCTGTACTCTACTGTACTGTACTGTACTGTTCTTCTGTACTCTACTGTACTGTACTATACTGTACTCTACTGTACTGTTCTTCTGTACTCTACTGTACTGTACTGTTCTTCTGTACTGTACTATACTGTACTGTTCTTCTGTACTGTACTATACTGTACTCTACTGTACTGTTCTTCTGTACTCTACTGTACTGTACTGTTCTTCTGTACTATACTGTACTCTACTGTACTGTTCTTCTGTACTCTACTGTATTGTAGATCTGTGTTGTTGCATTTAAAATGCTTACGAGTTTCACTAAAGCCTGACAGCATGTGTTCAGAGGGAGTTTGTTTACTAGTCGCTAAACCGATTAAGGAACGGCCAGAATTCTTTTTTAATTGAAGCACTTTTGTCCGCCGCTTCCAAAAACAGCTCACTGCACATTCCTGTCGCATGTTCTGTCGCCAACATCAAAGTGCGGTTGCTAGCCACGTAAACGATTAGCATACACTCTGAAATTAGCATACACTCATCCAGTCACCTGCATAAAGGCCCGAAAAGAGAATGTATTTGTCCAGCAAAATTATAATGAGCGAAGTATATATATGTGTGTTTTTAGACCATCTCGGGTTTTGTCCAACAGCACTTGTTCTGTTTGAGTAGCTAATTAATGGCTTCATGAATAATTCATTCGAGAGAGATCTTGGGTTTCACGTATGATGTTATAATGGAGCTCAGAACACAGTGAGTGAAAAATTCGCTCATTTCCAGCATCTGTTGTCCATGTGTCCTTTGTGGGTCGCAGGTGATGAGTTCAGAGGTCGCTGTGACCCTAACAGAGGGAAGGCTGTCGGGTCACTGGGCGTATTCGCTCCAATGCTTTTTTCTTAGAGAAACATGCAGATCTATAAGCAGTCAGGCCCAGTTTAAGGTTAGCTGTGTGCTGACCCCGTGTTACACATTGTTGTCGTTTTAAATCAGTTTAATTGAAGGAAACTACAAACTGAAGGCTTGTTTTTTGAGATTACAGAAAGTTTTGCTTCTCTACTGCGATTGTACGATCGTCTGTTCTCCCCAGAACTGTGTTTGGATCAACAGTGAGTCTTTTGAGAAAGCAGAGAGCACGTTTTTGGGTCAAACGAGAGCTTGTGGACCACAACACGAGGACTAGTCTCCATGCAACAACTGAAATAAACACTGCTGCAGTTTAGCACAAATATGATGCCACATTATCGGTTTAGCAACATTTGGGGGTCCCGGCTAACAAATGTATGTTGTCAAAACATTTGCATAACATTTCCAGTATGTAAAATGTTATACATGAAAGTTCTAGAAACATCTGAAAGTGTTTTAGTTGTTTTTAAAAATTCCACCAACAGCTTAAGAGTAACATTTTTGATATGTTGTGTAAAAGTTACTACTAACGTTACTGCGGTAACATCTTTAATAACTTTAAGAGGACGTTAGCCAATGTTACGAGAACGTCACTTTCAGCTGGGATATTGATAACCACAGAAATAGTTTTTGTATACAACAAAAAATGCTGTGATAGGCTGAGACCGTAATCTGCTGTTGAGCTGATTGGCAGCTCTTTGGTCGATGGGAGTCCCACAATTTCTGACCTTGTGCTGGACTTCCTTTTTTCAATAGAACATTAAACAAGCATGACATCTGGGAATAACAGAGCCCTCGGCTAACGCTAACTCCTAATCTGTTACATATTTTAAACAACTCATGCAGGAATCTCTTTTGGAGCCGGCCTGCAACGGAATAACGTCCCACGGTTCCTCAGCCCATCCCGGCATTCCCAGAAGACGGAACGTTCTCCGTTCAGATTCTAACCACAGGAGTTTCTCGAGAACAGCGTGAGCAGTGGAGGTGACGTTATATTTCTATTCTTCCTGTGCCAAGCTAGGTTTATATTAGCGCTGATGTACTGGGAGGGAAAATTGAATTTTTTCCCAAAGCTCGGTCTTGCATCGTTCCACCTGTAATGCGTTTTGGAAGCACGCTTCTTTCCCACACACATCCACAAGGAAGGCTTTGGCGATGGCAAGCTGTGTGCCCAGAATGTCTGATTGTTTCTCATAAAGCGTCCGAGATGTTTCAGACAGGCAATGGAAATAGTGTTTAAAGTTACAAATAGAATTAGAAGTTAACTCCTCGATGGCTGCGTGCCGTTAGTCTCTCCTCATGTATAACTTTGGCTCGCTTGTTTCTCAGTTTGTCTCGGATGGAACAGAATGTACAAGCGCTTGAGACCTGCAGAAGCGGTTCTGAAAACAGTGGAATGATATTGAGAAATCAGTTTGGATTCGATCTGAAGATGAGCGTAACACATTTAGATGCTTGGAGGGGCAAAAATGTTAAATATTTGCCCCTCAGGATGGAAAACCTAGTGCCCTTTAGTGGCAGGTTTCTGAATAACATTTTGAGCACCGTTTGAAGTGAGATGTGTTTATATTCACACGTAAGAAGTTGTTGAGGGGCAGTTTGAAGATTAAGATACGGGTCGTGTTGTGATCATTGTGTTTGTTTTCTTCAGTCATTCGTGGCTTTTTTCTGTTAATTATGGAAACAATACATTTATATTTTTCCATGTACTTTCCAGTTGGACATTATTGCATTAACCCCTGATGACCCAACGTGATATTCCAAGATTTAGGCACTTATTTCGACAGGAGCGTTTTCTCAGCTTCTCTCCCTGTTGGTTTATGTTTGTACTCCTCGTGCCTCATTGACAAAAATTCCCTTTTTCCTGATTTTATCCTTATCTTTATTTTGCTGTTGGATGGTGTGACGCAGGGATTTAATATAAGTTGGCCCTGGACTGACCCAGGCATCGACACCGGAAGAGCGTTGCCTCCGCCGCTTTCCAAACAAACGCTCCCACATTCCCTGTAGCCGTTCCTCACCGGGGGAGGTCAGGAAAGACAGACAGGCATCATGGGAAGCTGAAATGTCATTTTAAGTTGTAGGAACGTTTCTCTGATGTTTCCATAAGGCGGTTAAAATAATGGAAAGTTATTTTGAAGTTCTAGCTTTTAAAACGTTATTCAGTTTTAAAATCTGTAATGTTTTTTAAATGTTTCACTAACAACTTGGGAATAACGTTTTAGGTTTTTTATATATATATAGTAAATATATCTGATTTTATTTAGATACATATACAGTGAAGTAAATCTGCTAAATTTAGGAGAAGTTGGTGTGTTTTTATTCATTTGTCATTAATCCTTGTGTTTAAATGTAAATGTTTTAATTCAGTCACGAAACTTATAACTGGTGACGTTTCCAAGTTTTTATAGTGCGGATAAAATGAATTAAAATTCCTAATATTTGGAAAAGAAAAACGAATCTGGATTTTACCAAATGTGAAAATAAATAAACCTTAATTCAACCTAACAGCTGCATTACAGTCCGTTTCACAGCAGGCAGGGAAATCCAATACATGGGGTGTGCGTGACGCAGATAGGTGAGTTTTGGAGAAAACGCGCGTTCACGTTAATATCGTCTTAGGATCGTCTTAAATCAGCATCGACACATCATCTGATCCAAGCACTGAATCTGTCCAGATCGCCTGTTTGTATGGAGCAACGCACCGCAGCTCGGACGCGTGTGCGCGTTGCGTTACGGACCGCCTCGCCAGCGACGGGGCAGCGGCCAATATCGTCCAGAAAAGTGAAGGAAATGTTGCGCCAGTTAGACTTTCCAAGCGTCAAAATGATCCGGGAGCGAATGCCGATCGCGGAATGAGGGAAACCCGGGAGTTTGTGCGACAGACGAGAGCGCAAGAGACGCTGTAACGAAGAAAGAGGGAAAGAGGGAAAGAGGGAGAGGCTGGAGGGGGAAGAAAGGATCTCTCGTGGTGATGGTGGCCTAGAAACATCAGGAGATGTTCCTCGTTCTGCTTGAATGGATGACGGCGGTTTTACGCGTGGATGTTTGTTAACGCGAGGAAGCGACGTTGTCCCTGAGTTTTACTGTCGCGTTAACGCGAGTATGAGTTTGAGGAAAACGAGACGCCGCGGCCAGACATGCGTCCGGCAACTTTAAAGTCGCGCGTTTGAGAAGAAACTGCGCTTTTACGCATTAATGGGTGCGCGCGCGCCCGCATGTGTGCGCGCGCGTGTTTTCCCGTGACCGATGGCGGTGGAAACCGAGCGCAACGGGTATGTGCGCGCATGTGTCACCCCCGTGGAGCAAGACTCGTGCCACCCGTGGCTGGCTCTGATCTGGAGCTTGTGGAGCTGTAGGAGTCTTTCCTCCGCCTTGTGCGTCGGGTCTCTGTCCGTGATCCTCGCTTTGCTGGTTCAGTGCGCGGACTGGGATGCCGAGCGCACGCACGCACACTCGGGGTCTCCTGCGCTGTATTTGGTGACGCTGGTGGAGGTCGCGTGGCAGCTGTTTTCTCCGATCTTCACCCTCGTCTGTGCCTTCTTCTGGGTGGGAGTGTATCTGCTCCGCTGCGGGGTGCTCATCCGCACGGCCGTGTTTCTGCTCACCGTGTGCCATCTGGGCGAAGCGGCGGCGCAGTCGCTGTTGGATGCGCAGCAGCTGTACTCTTTCACGGCCACCGCGCTGGTGCTGCTCGCCTGCCTGGCCAGCGGGGCGCTCATGGTGGTGCGGCTGGGTCAGGGCATCTCCGTGCTCGTCTTCATCAGCATCATCCGGACCGTGTCGCTCCTCTCGCTGCAGAAGGTGCGCGCCAGTTGGAGACCCTACCTGGCGTACCTGCTCGGGGTGCTGGGAGTCCTCCTGGCGAGGTATGCGGACAGATTGTTGCCGGATCAGGGCGCATCGCACCGGGACGGGTCGAGGGGAGATATTCCAGTATTTAAGAGGCGCAGGAGGTCCAGTTCTGTAGTGTCATCGGACATGGACCAGCACGGGCAGTCCAGGGGCAAATCTCACAGAAGAACATCCCTGCCCTGCTTACAGCGAGAGCAGGTACCAAACACGAGCTGTTTTTGCTGTTTCCACGACTGTTGATCGCAAAACCAAAAAAGTAACGTTTGGGTACCGAGTGGTTATATTAGGATCGTTTAATAACGTGGGGATCTGGCTGCTGTTGTTACTGTAGATGATGAACATAATAACATCACATCTTGTATCACAGTGGCGTTTGGTTGACTTTGGTACCGAACTGGGTGTTTGTTGTGTGAAGGTTTATTTAAAGGAATGAAAGTTACAAGCATTTGTTTGGTGCCTATTGTCAGTATCATGAATGTTATAAAGGATAAACGTTATATTTATTGTTATATTAATGGTTTTGTTGTTGGTAAAGGCGTAGTGTGCTGCACACGTAGTTTAAATACTTGGTATGGTCTCATTTATGCATGCATACTTCGTTTTTATGTGTGCCAATCTCAGCAAAACCTAAAACAGGAAAGGCTGATGGCTAAGGCATTTTTGGTTTGTTTGTTTGACTGTTTGTTTGTTTGTTTGTTTAGCTGTTGTGATGCACATTGTTTGGTTGGACAATGTAGTTTCAGATGCAGAGAAAAATATGAATGTTTCTGCACAGATTTGTGTTTATGTCCCACACTGCATTTTACTTGTTATGCACAACTGCACGGATTGCAAAACAGTGTTTGTGTGGACAAATATGGTGACGTTACAGTTAGTGTAATATGTGGTGGGAAAAATGCATTACTGTCAGTTGTGCTGTTTGCTCATATACCATAAGTGCATTTTTTGCGACGTGCATCTGTGTGTTGCAATATTTGGCTGATTGATAAGGTTGCATTTAGCTGCAAATAAAGCAGCATTATCTTATCAGGAACGTTATCTTTCATGTTTTGGCTAGTTTAAGCTCAGATTTGTAGTTTGTAAAAGCATAACATGAGAATAAGTGCAGTAATATTTTTGGGGCTTGTTTTTTTTGCAAAAATGTATCAAAAATGTTTATTTTTGCAGCCTGTTCTGACCTCCGCCAGTGTTTATAAACATAAAATGTTTAGCAGAAAATGTTTTTTGAATGATTAAACTAGATATTTTAGAGTCAGTGTAAATTATGAAGGATTTGTTTATTTGCAATGAGGAGCAGAATGGAGCTGGGTGATAAATCAGACAGACTATAAATATTATGGCCTGGTTTGTTAGCAGTTTTGCTGTGTTTACAAATGTAAAAGATTGTTTATTTATACACAAAAACACGAGTGTAACTTAATGTTTTCAGGTAAATCTTACTGTGAATATAAATGAAGTGCGACACCTTAACAAACTTTAGTTTGTGTGGCGAGTGGATTTGAAATGAAACTCATTTTTACAGAAATCTTAATTCTGTGTCGCTTTGTTGTTCGTCTCTAAACGGTCAGTTTTGTTTAGTTTTTTTGCAGAATTCAGTGTTTTGTTGCCTTTTTTGCCAGTTTTTTCATTGCGCCCTCTAGTGACTGCAGTATTTATGTGTTTGTGGCCTTGATATTTTGTCGGGGAACCTAAAAAATTAGTTTCGAGTCAGAATGTTGTCCAGGCAAAACTTATAACATGTTTTTTTTGACTGTTGAAAGGAAAGAATCAGACGTCTCAGACACACACACACACCTGCAGCACACATGTGAGGTCTGGGCAGATGTTAGTTCCTATAGCGGTGTATGTGTAGTTGTTTTATCCGTGTGGTCTGACAGCGTAAACATACCAAGGCTTGACCTCTGCACTGTCTCCTGCGACAGCAACCTGCGTTGTTTAATGTGGACGCATGCTGTTCCGCATGCATGAGAGCAGCAAACTGCAGTAACTAGTTAACTAAATAAGTAAAGCTCTCGCAGGGCGTCTGACGTCAGACTTTAGTTTGCTTGGCTGTTGTTTAAGCTTCATTTCTGTGTGTGTGTGAGTGTGTGTG
>JBAJNP010008917.1:0-19201 GCA_036877545.1 Yasuhikotakia modesta
TCCTAAATCACCCTAAATGAATATAAAAAAATTAATAGCTTACATAATAATTAATTCAACATCCTGAAGTTGATAATAGACATTGTCTGTACTAGACACTTCCTATCAGACACCATTTATATAAAAAAACAACAGGCAAGTCAAATTTTGGTGGTGCATTTTAACTGAATTGGGTTTGTTCACTCATTTCCTCCATTCCATTAAATCTCAAACAATCAGTGAAACGGCTTCAGCTCGCTGTAGAAATGGGTGTTACATAATCTGACCTGTCCTTCCACCTGCAAGTGATGTTAAGTACCCGAGTACAGCAGGACTTTAGCATGCTACTGCACGACTGCTGCAGAACCTTCTCATGCAACCATGCATTCACATACACTGCATGCATCAGACTGCATGTGAGTCCATGCATCTGCGCCGGATAATGAATAAAACATGTTCAATTGAAGACCGTGGAAAAAAATATTTCTGAAAGTCACAGGCGTTACGTAAGCCAGCGTGTACCTTCAACACGAGCCACTGACAGAAATCTGAGAGGAATTTCAGTGATCAGTGATACACCCTCCAGCTATCTGATTCCTAAACGCAGAGCTTTAAAATGATCTCCACACATACAAGAACATTTGCAGGGAGAGCATTTATAAACTGAGGCGATTGTATGCACAAAATTCAGTGAGGAAAGTGTAAATAAAATCTGTAGCACTTGACAATTTACTACTTTTCCAGGTCTCTACATTAATCAATAATCCTACGCTCATCACTACACTGTATAAACTCTTTCAGCTTTTTATTGTTGTTTACAGTTTAAAGAAACTCTGCTTCATCTCTAGAGACTCAAAGGATTGTGGGGTCTTGTGACGTCCGGCTTCTGTTGTGCCCATTAAAGGCTTTCCCAGCGTGGTTTTACAGTTACACAACACTTGATCTGACTGTAGCTTCAACTGCTCTCTTTGCTCATCTGTAGCTCACGCTTAGCTTATCATAACACAGCGTGAGACAATTATGAGATTTACAGCGGGAGGTGAAACACAAAATATTTCTTCCAAGCCTAGACATCTTGTTTATTCAAAAGATGACAGCACAGTACCTTTAAAAGACACTTTAGAATTAAGACCTTAAAGACTATAATATAATTTACTACTGAAGACAACAGACAGAATGTTCCTAGGAAATGGTTAAAAACAGTTTGTGTGTATTAGATGTACACACGTCTGCCTACCAGCCTGTATTTAATAAAGCACAGAAGCATCTTTTATAAAACTGACCCCAGACTATTTTTGGTACACTTGCTTCCTAATATAGTCATCCTATACCTCATTGTGACAAAAATAAATGGCCACCTGAATTTGAGCGTTCACCTGAGTGTGCTCTTAAAGAATTGCATCATGGGTAAAAAGATCATTTTCTCAGGGAGTAAGATGACAAACGTTAGCATACAAGCAACACCACCAGCTAATCACGAGTAACTATGGAGTCTGAAAGCTTCTGTCAGCGTCACTGAGAGTTGGAGGCCACTATCATCCCTCCATTCATTATCGTGCCACGATGGCAAATGGAGCTGCCAAAAAAAGCCAGGTGCTCTCCTGAGGTTTCGCTTTAATTTGCCGTCTCTTAATAAATCAATGCTTCCTGCAACCCTGTGACTTCCTGGGCGGAAATCACCCACGGCTTGTACTCAGACCAGAAGCATTAGTAGATGTTTGAGGACAACGTAGCATTTTTGGTTCCTTCTTCACACATCTCATCTAGTCTTAGACAGTGTAGCTGTCAACAGGCAGCAGTGTTTCTACAACAAAAATGGCAGCCAAACGTATTGGCCATGTGCCTTACAACACAGAGCGCTTTGATTCACAAGTGAAGATCTGGCAACGGTGAAGGCCTCCAGCGGTAAATAATGCTAAACGCAATGGAGAGAGTCCACAACAATGAGAAACCAGAGTAAAGAGCTGAAGAACGATTGAGAAATCTAATAAATATAAGATTTTTTACAACGTTGCAGAACAGAACAGAAGTATGGAACACAAAAAAACATGCTTTGAGAAACTTCAAAGTCAATGGGCGCCATTGTTGTTTGGTTAAGTATCTTCTCCTGTGTCCCTTTAAAAGAATAAAAACTTAAATAAAACATTAGGAATGACATCAGGGCTTTAATGTCCAGCCAAAACTGGCTACTTCTGGTCTAAAACATCATCTGCAATCCAATAACAACACTAACGCACTACAAAAAAATGAGGCCAAAATGATGACAAAATCAACTTCTCCTGTCTGCAGACATCACTAATGGGCAACATGGCACCAAGCTTATTAGACTTCCCTCATTAATTAACCTCTGCTGAGGGAGTGCTAGTCTTCTAATCGTCATGGGTCGGTTAACATATGACTTCAGATGTGGCGTTGATCTTGTATTTAATTAAGCAAACCAGCAGGATAACATGTTAGTCTTCATACTAAACCTCGATGGACACCAAACTTAGGAGATCAGGCAGCAATTACCAGCTTTACATCTATTAGTGTCAATGAAACCAAAATGTTGTTATTTAAACCCTATACAGACAGATTTATAGCACATACTGAGCTAATAATGATCTAATACTGAACAAATACTGATCTAATACTGAACAAATACTGATCTAATACTGATCTAAAACTGTTCTAATACTCTCCCTTCAATTTTAAATCTCACTATTTACACTGTGTAAATACCTCATAAATTCTGCTAGCAGGGTACAATTTTCACTGTAATAAATGTACTGTTAGTCCCTTTTGGATAAAGACATCTGTAAAATGACTAATCAATGTCCAAATTTAGCCCCGTATCATTAAATCCACAAAACTGGTTTAAATTTGCTGAATGTTATGCTTGTATTCTACTGAACGCCTTCAGCTGCAGTTACTAGATGAAAAAGTGTTTGGATAGAGTTTTACTCTTTAAATGTCACTCTTGGCTGAACAAGAACATCTTATTATATTTTTATACAGACACAGTGTGTGTGTGTGTGTGTGTGTGTGTGTTGGGGGGGAAACATGATAGGACTGTGGTTATATCTGAGTGAGCAACTGTTTTCTAGTTTCCTATTTTTCTTGCACCTGAATAAAGCACAAAGTACATCGTCAGAACACACACACACAGACCTCAGGACAATCTCTCGGGAAAACTGTGTTACACAGCCCAACGTTTTGTTGCTCTCTCGCTATTACAGGATGTGGCACAGGTCTATGGGGAGCTGACAGTCACTGGGTCACACTGTTTGTGGGACGTCCATTTTGTGCCTTCAAATTCCGTCCCCATGTTTGCTTTGAGAGAGTTGTGTAGCTGCCCGGTGCTGTGTGTCACATGATCGGTTTGTGAGTCACTACGACAAGAGCTGCTTGTGTTGAACTGAGACACACACATACCCACACAATGCCTAAAGAACAGCGAGATGATAACAGCTTTCTCGATTGGCAGTCTTATCACTGCTGCCTGTTTAGTCTTTGTTTAAATCAAATGGCTCCACTAGAAGGAAGAGAATCTGTAGTCTACAGTAACAAAAACCCTTGACATAATAAATTAAAGCTAATTACTTGCACAAAAAATAGATCAAATCAAAAATAGTATTTTCCACCAAAATTGCTAAGTTATCGTTACTACAACATGCCATCGAAATGTAATAGAGACTTTGCATTAGTCTCTGAATCAAAATACGCTAATAAAATTAGCCTTATAAATGTAGTCATTTTGTTTGTGCATGAAGAACAACACAAATATTTTTCTGTTCAATCTCTCACTGTCTTCCTGACCTGATTTTGACCACCTGTGCTTTATGGGATCAGACAGGGGTGAGATCACATGACCAGAACCCTGGCAGCTTCATTCGCTGAACCCTCCTGTCGGGGGCTAATCCCCCTCAGAGCATTCTAGTACGTGTTTCTGGTGAGGAGGGGTTGAAGATAAACGAGTAAATGAGAACTGATGAAGGTTATAATGTGGTTTTAGATATGAAATTTATCAAATATGAAAATATTCACCTTACACTGTCAGTCATGTGATTAATTACGCTGGTCATAAAATAGATTAACTTTCCCAAATAGTGGAAACTTTATATCCAAACTTTAAATTCTTCTCAGGTAAACTTGTGCCACTCAATGGTGTTTTGTTTTCTCTATTGCTAGGGACTGTAGGGTCATGTGTCTCTGACAAGTACAATTCAATCTCAGAGTTATCAACAGGCCATTCTTTCAGTGGCTCTTCTGACTGTTGCAATAGGCTGTTGCGGGTTAAGCCCTCAAGAACTACAGTATCCTATAAGGATTGTGAGTTGCTTTAGTGTAAGATAAAGGGGTTTGGAGCAGTCTGAGGTAACCTTTAAAATCTCTCTTCGTTTTCAAAAGAAAAATCCCTCCCTCATTAAACATACGTTCTCCGCCTGTCCCAGCATGCAAGTCTTATTCCAACAACTGTATGTCTGATGGGGCTACGCCCATAAACACCCAACTCATAATAAATGAATATTCCTACAACCAATTAACTGCCAATTGAAAATTCCTATATAAACCTACTGCAGATTTCTGTTGTCTTCCATAGGCAGACATTTAAGCTGAAAGCACAAGGTTCATAGTATTTTTTTAACAAGGACCACCCAAGAGGCCGTCTGACTGACATTTTGTTTCCAGATTAAATGTTAAAATATGTTAAGACACAGACACAGCATTCCACCAATCAGAGGACAACTTTAAAACTCCCAAAGTGTTTCCAGTCTGTATTAACCAGCCATTTAGGACTAAGACTTCTATTAGATCTAAATAGATTTAACAGATATCAAACAAAACTTCCACCACTAAAGTTTGTCTGCTCTCACACACTGTGTTTACAGCAGAAACATGAAAATGAACATGTTTATAATCTGAACTGCTGGAAAGAGAATTACTCTGAGAAGAACTGTAGCAGAAACTTCACAATATGTTTGTTTCACTTTCTAGTCAGGGTCCATATTCCTGCTCATGCTGATGCTGACCATAGACAATGAGATTACCTCAGCGCAAGGAGCTCAAATTACCTCAAAGCCTCCTGGGCCAGGATATGGGCAGTCACGTTACTTCCTGTCTGGGGTTGGGAATTATTCCGAAGCTTGTGATGGATGAAAGTTGCTTATTGTGCCGGAAGCGTTTGAAATCTTTTCTGCATATTGTTACTTACAATACACTATGTCTGCTTGTTCTTCAAGTCACTTATGACAAAAAAGCACATTTTAAGAAGACAGAATGCGAAGCAGTTTGCTTGTAGGAACATCGGGGAGTCAATATTACATAACCGGAAATCAGGAAATCCTGGCATGTCCCGTCCACTTCCTAATTCTCCTCCCTTGCCGAGCAGCTCTTGGTTTTCTCTCTTTGTCTCAGTGAATCTTCATTGAACATTAATTTCTTCCACCAGAAGTTTCCACCAACACTCTGAAAACACCAGGGGTTTCCCACAGCATCCAATCCCCGGTCACATGATTAAGAACAGAGACATTTTCTGTCATGTGGGATAATAATCTCACTCATTTACATTCTACTCTGTTTTGGTGGACCAGACACTCAGATTCATCACACAGCGTGAACAACCCTTAATTCAATTTATAATGAAAACATGACAGGACAGGCTGGGAAATAAAGGAGGGAAGCTTGGGAGCGAAATAATAGAAGCAAGATAAAACATAAAGGCAAAAACGACTTGCCTTTTTAAACAGAGGAAGCAGAAATGACAGGCAGTTTATAAGACGCCTCTTTGGCAGTGACAGCTCTGTAAGTGATGGTTAAAAAAACGATTAAAATCCTCTTCACTGTTTTTTAATCTTGCAACAAACATGCACACATTTTTAAAACATCTGTTGCCATTTAAGCCACAGATTTCCACATTTATCACCAGGCAAATAAAAAAAAAGCATTTCTGAAATGCATTGATGACTCTGACTTGCTTGAATGCTCTAAACGTTTCCTCAGACTTCAAAGATGATGAATTATTATTACTGCATTTAGCTTTTCTGTTGGTGGAAGACAGAAAACATATCTAAGCAAAAGCTACTACAGGTGGAAGCAGAATAACAACAAATGAATTCTTGTCACTTCCTCTGTTGCGTTGACCAATCAAATCACACCGAGATTTATCTCTTATCTGCTGTGACCCGTCTCATTCTCTGTGCTTTTCTCCTCCTATCATCTCTCGCTCCATCTCTCCTCTCATCCTCCTCTCTCACACTGCCAGCCTGCATTACCACACATTACATCAAAGAGCAATGCGGGGATCGGTGGACGGAGGGCCGGCTGCGCTTTTGACTGGCAATCACACACATTCATGTGACGAACACGCTCGGTCCGATCTCGTGACACAGCTCTGTCTAAACAATCGGTTAGAGAAGGATAAACGAAAGCGCCTGATTCCAAGCAACAATGACATCCTAACTTTTGTAAAGGTTTAAACTTACCTCGGGTTATAAAATTAGTTCCGGAAACAATGACTTGCATTTTATTGCTTTGCATGTCAAATAAAGCGTTTTTGAAAACCTCACTGATGCAAAGTCATGCGTGGTTTGAAAAATTGGTTTAGAATAACCTCGCCGTACTGGGTGCAACTCTTAACAATATTTTCATAGAGAATATAGATATTTTTATCTCAACATTTTAATGGTCGCACCTAAAAAATTGATAAATCTCATTTTTTAGAAATTTACTTTTATATGTGTCAGAAGAAATACATTCAATTTTGTTTTGCTTCTTTAACGAATGAGGAGAAACAAGTAATTCTGTTTTAAATTGCTATGACAACTTTAATAATATGAACTCGATTAATTTAATGYTTTCAAAATTCTGTAAATGATACAGTATATTTATATTAGCAGAATATATTACCTCAATTATATTACCTCAATACGCAAAATATCACAGAAACCCAAATGTTTTGCATGAAAACACAAACAAATGTAAGATTGGTGCCACACAGAACCGGACTGATGTAGCGTAGAACAGTTCTGGCCATCACTCCTACATGTTATATGGCTTACAGTAAAACTACAGCAAACACACACACAGGGGTGTTTTTGACATGAGACGACCATTATTGCTCTCATCATGTTTATCTCATACTCCTCTTCATCTTTTCATCAGGTATTCTATAGACTGTCTAGACGTAGCAAGAGATTTCGCTCATCTGTTCGTGTGTCTGTTTGGTTATGTTGACAGACGACAGCATAACGCATTTGTATGGCCTTCAGAGACGGGGGCTGACATCACCAGCTTTTCTTACCAATCCAGTGACACTTTACAAACCAAACTTTACAGCCACATCACAGACAACTTTGATTTTAAATTATAGCAAAACTGTTTCCGTAACCAGACAGCAAACCGTTCGGTCCTTTCAGGCACATCTCAGAAACAGCTGTTTGCATAAAAGCTTACAGTGAAACCTTAGCAGGCATAACTTATGATGTCATACTGTAACTCACATCAGCTGCATACTGTAAACTAAAGATAAATGAAAACTCTACATCTATATTCATTTGTTATCCTCTTCATTTTTAACTTTATTCCAATATCTGTATTTACATTTATATGCAACATTACACAACATCTCCATACTGTTTGTGAATCTGTATAATAGCCAAATGATATTATACACAAAACCTTTCCTGTGTCTATGACAACTTAATGTGAAGTAACACATTGACACGCTACCGTCCTTAACCTAACATGCATCATTGGATTCAATTACCGGGTAAATCTCTTTTCTAAACACTCAGCAGCTTGGAGGTTTGGTTAAGCATGAACTCTTATCTACACTGATCGCTAAGTGGTTTAAAACAGATCTGGTCGGTGCAGGATGACTTACAGTAACCTATCGACTGCACGCGTTTATGAAAACGATCGGATTACGTAATTAAACAACAACAGTGTCACGCTGTTTGTGACGGGGTGTAACTTGTGTTTTGACGTCATTCTTCACACGTAGCTCAGATTTTAATGCAATGATGTTTTGCGCAAAATTATTCGCAGTTTTAAGTTACCTACACCTGTCCGCGCATGCGCAATACGTCCTTTCTATTGGGGCCAGTCGCAGTTTTGACATTTCATCTGTCATAAGATAAATCTGCGATTCTAGACCCTGGTGCAAAATGTCCATAATCTCACCACAACCTTACATAATATATAGCATTAGTTACTTCACTTTGAATTCAGGTCACTGTAGTCAATACGAAGTGAATGTGAACCCGTTTTATTAGTTACTGTAAACGGAGTGCAGCGTGTCTATTGCTCGCTGGTTTTACTGTATTCACAGAGGCACCGTAATGCGCATCCTGTCGTATACAGACAAAATAAACACACATAATACACAACGAGTCCGATTTAAAGTGTCCAGATCGTGCGCAGATAAACCGGCAACAGATGTTTAACACCGCAGCCCCTCCGTATACAGCAAAACACACCAACAAGTTGGTGGGACCGAGCGCGGCCACCGTGGATCCTATACTCACGTATCTGGTGATGAGGTTCCGAATGGTGCTGAAATCCATTCTGCCTCTCCAGGTTCGCTGTCCTCGGTTCTCCTCGGATCTTGCAGGATGGGGACACAAACGCTAGCTGATCATCGCGTCAAGTCTCTGATCCATGACTGCGGTTCTCACACGACTGTTGCGACTGGTACGTTCAATGATCCCCCGCTGAAACGATAAACGCTTCTAGGTAAAGTCCAAACGCTGTCATGGTGCCATGTTTCGGTGTCACCTGCCTGCTGCGATGGAGGAAAACAAGCTCTCGTTTTACAGGATCGTGCCTTAATATTTAAGGCACCGGCCACTTTTTCCTCGTCGGGCGTCCCTCCCGGCTGTTCTGGGTGTACTGGCGTGCTCTCCTCCGCTCGGTGTAGTAAAGACCTCCCGACTCCCCCTGTCAGTCCGCGCCGGCGACGTCACGGGCGCACGCGCACTCCGGGGGTCACACCCACCAGCCCACCGGGAAATATTTCAGCCCCCCCTCCGGTTCCTCCCAGTCCAGTTACTGCCAGCGACTAACGGGTACAGGACGATGACTTAACCGCCTTAACAAGCAGCGTTTCCTCTGTGCATTTTTGTTCATGTTATGTCAGAACCTTATCATTCATTATGTATGAAAAATGTATGAAATAATAATATCGCGACAATTACATCAATAATTCACTACTGTACATATATTACAGTATGTAGTGTAATATAGTGAAAATATATATGAGCTAATAATAAAATAATAATCCAAATATACTATTATTGTAATATGATTAAAAGCGTTACTGTTGTTACCATTGTTACTATTGATTTTTACATAGTTGAGTAACGACAGTAACTTAATAGTAATAAACATTGATTTTAAAAAAGATTTGAACTAATATAGTTATTTTGTTGAACAGACACATTTTCCATATAATTTGCATGATCATAAATCTTGTTCCCCGTTTCGAACCAACAACCTTTGTGCCGCTAAACCCACGACACGTTCATTTATACACACATGCAGTAAAATATATATTATATATAAATTTACCCCATATATCTTACTGACGGACTGTATTTGTTTGTTAAACAAACAGATAGTTGCATAATCAATCCCAAACATTTTTACTTATAAGCAACGTCGTAAAAATGTCACGAGTAGGAACGTTTCCGGTGACGCGTTTTCCGGTCGGACGCTTTTCCGCTGCGCACCGCTGCTGTGTTTTCCGTTCACTGTCCGGCCGTGGCGCTTTTCGGCGGGTTCCGTTAAAATGGCGCGTCTGTTGCCAGGAGCTGAAACCCACCGGAGAAAAAGCGACAGCGGATAAAAGCGCATCACCGACACCGCTTGTGCTCGCGCGGAGGGGATATAAGCGCATCATGGCGGCGCTTGATCAGAAATCACCCAACGTGCTTCTGCAGAGTCTGTGCTGTAAGATCACGGGCAAGAGTGAAGGTAGCGCATCACATCCTTTCATTACATGAACGATCACTGACAGACGGCTGGTCGTACGTGATCGTTTTGTATGGTGATGGACTTGTGATGGGTGTGATTGTGCGTGATGTGTCAGCACTGATGAGATGCTGTGGGAGGAGAGACTGGACCACTAAAATAATGAATAACAAAGGACCTCGGGCCCATCATGTCAAAAAGAGACTGAAGCCTTTGTGGGTGATCGTGCGGCGTTAATGTGCGCAGATATATCAGTTAAATGCAGCTGCTGTTATCGTGTTATCTGGCATGTAAATAATGAAAGACAAGTGGCTTTAATAAAAGCTTTGTTTCACTGTGACCAGAGGTTAACCTGCAAGCTCACACCAGAAATAGATATTCTCGTCTGTTAAACACGTGCAGTGGTTCACTGGACCGTAGAGAAGAATTTGATCCTGCTTTCAGTTTCTAAAAGCATAAGTGCATTTATGTAAACACAGACCCATTTGGTTCTGGATATGGATCTTGCTTTAGATCCGTTATTGATAAAATGTCTGATGGCACAGGGTCCAGAATGCTTTTGATTCTTCCGCTGAACTGACTTGACAGGTTTTATGCTTATTGGCCTGAAAACATTTTAAACTCACATGCTTAATGTATTGAAATACATTTTCTAGACAAATGTAAATCATACACGTGTGAATTTATTTACAGAGAATTTATTCACTCCCTCGGTCCTGTTTACAAAGTGTGCAGAACTTTTTTCCGCCGTTCACAAGGTTTTATTTGATCATCTTAACATTTGTTACCAATTTCAGTCACTGTTTAAGAGTACATGATGAATGTTATGAATGATTCTTGCTTGTGAATCTTGTGTTCCTGTTCTAGCTGATGTGGCCCATCAGTTCCAGTACGCTGTGAGGGTCATTGGGAGTAATTATGCCCCCACCATTGAACGAGACGAGTTTCTAGTGTCAGAGAAAATCAAAAAAGAATGTGAGTTACATGAATTCCTCCTTTGTTTCCAATTTGAACTTAATCTAATGCATCAGGACTAATTTTGCATTTTGTTAACTATCAGTAGCAACTGATTAGAGATTTATTATTTAACATTGGTTAATGCAATAACATAACATTGTATTATTATTACCTATTTAAATGACTAAGATTAACAAATGTTGTAAAAATAATGTTTGTGTATTGTTTTAGATTTCAAACTTTACACCAGTTAATGTATTAATAGTGTATTTATAAAGAAACTTTAAACTAGATCTGTTGATGTTATAAATAGGTTGTTTATTGTTAGTTTGTGCTGCCTAGTGTGCAAAGGTACGTTTGGTATGTTTGTTTGTAACTATATTTGTTTGTTTCAGTGTTGAAACAGCGCAGAGAGGCTGATGCTGCCCTTTTCTCTGAGCTGCACAGGAAGCTTCAGACTCAGGTCTGTATCTGGCTTATTAATCACTAATCAACCAATTAACTACAGATTAAATCAGGCTAGTTTAGCTAGTATGAGAAGCACGATATGTACATGTTGACTTCATGTCATGCTGAACAGGGCGTGTTGAAGCACAGATGGTCCATCTTGTATCTCCTGCTCAGCCTCTGTGAGGACCCAAGGAAGCCGTCCAGCCGTGTGCCTGTATGAAATATTTCTTCAGATATTCCCCAGATTAAAAAAAGTTTGATTATTATTATCAATACAAGAGACAGTGGTGCACTTAACTTTGCAGAATAGGTCAGAGGTCAAATCCTCGTTCCTCCCTACAGGTGTCTAGTTATGGGGCTCTGTTCGGCCAGGCTTTGCCCCGTGATGTCCACTCCACCCCGTTCTACTACGCCCGTCCTCAGAGCCTCCCTCTCAGTTACCCAGAACGCTCTGCGGCGGCCCATAATTCCAGCGTGGGCACCAGTGGGATCAGCAGTATGGGTGTGTTCTCAATCAACGGGCCGGGCCCGACACCTCCATCTCTGCTCACTGGGTGAGTGACTGCGACATGGAGGTTCATTTTTAGGGTCCAAAGCAACTAAATTTACAGAACCAGCGCTCACAAAAATAGGGCTCAAACCATTACTGGGGACCAGAATATAATATAGACTTGAATAAGTCATATATAACATTTAAACTGAGCATGACAGCACCACTCACATTTTCTTTAGATATTATTACAAATACAAATATGCCATAATTGCATTATATATTATCTTTGTCTAGATGGAACATTCATTCTCAAATTTTTTGATGACACAGTTTTTTTCATTTTAGACAGTTTTGTTGTGTTTTTTAAGGCAATTATTTAGCATGCTTTTTTAGCTTGATGTCTGTGATTAAAATGTTATTTTCTACGGTGGTTTGATTTCGTTTATGATGTGGTTGTTGTATTTGTAGTATGTTTTATTGCATTGCCACACACTCATCTATTATTAATGCGGCTTTCTCGCACCTGCAGCACTTAAGATATTTTAAATATGGCCGTATACTCAAAGCCCTGAATTAATTGATCGCTGGATCCATTTCACAGTAAATCTGTTGTCATTAAAGTGTCTCAGCCTCCTTGTTATTATTTGTTTAACACTCGCCATTACGAGGTAATTAGCAAATTCCCACAAGGATTGATAATGGCTAACAAGGTTTTATTTCAAGTACATGGTGAAAGTTTGATGTTTAAAGTGTCAGTATGTCGTAAAAGCCAAAACAAGCATTTACAATGTAATGTCACCTTTCCAAACTTGGGCAAACCTTTAGTTTGCTGTTTCAAAATTTTGAGGTATTATTAAGATTTTTTTTACCACTTTTTTGTGTGTGTGTGTGTGTGTGTTTTAGACCTGGTCCACAGGCAACCTGTGAGTCAGTAAGAGGGTCTCGTCTGGCCTGGACTCTCCCAGTTTCAAGTTCCTCCTCTGGTGCAGCTACTGCCCCTCGCGCCCCCACCGGTCCCTCTGCCAGCCCGGCTCCCAGACCCCCACAAAAGCCCAAACGGGACGGGGACGGCAGTGGTGGGTTGATGGACATGCTAAACTGTGTCTGAAGTTTCACAATTCCAAAAAAAATAAAAACATAAACTAATAACTACTAAAAAGAAGTGTGGAAATAGTTTCTCTGTATAACGTTAAGGATTTGGGTCCAATAAGTTTAAAACTAGACCATTTTTAAATTATGTATTTATTTAAATATTCATACGCTCTCACATCTGTATCGTTTCTATTAGATTAAAAATGGGGGAGTTCTTAAATTTAAATCTAATACTTAATCTAAGTACTGTACGTTACATTCCTGTTGTTTGTCTTCCTCCGGCAGCAGAGATCGGAGAAGCGTCACTGGTACGGGATCTTCTCTACGTCTTTCAGGGGATTGATGGAAAGTTTATCAAGATGTTCAGTCCAGAAAACTGCTACACAATTGATCCAAAGGTGAAGTTAGATCACCTGCATGTGTCGTTCCTTCTTTATTCTTTTAACGTTGTATTTATCTTTTTCTCCATCTCATCTTTGACTCATTATAAGGACAGAGGCAATTCAAGTCTAAAATTTGAATTTCTTTGTAGTTTTCAGAGTTGTAGAGCACTGTGTAGAGCAACTGTTAGAGCACAATGCTAGCAACACCGTTTGCTAGCATTCTTTCAAACCAAAAGGTTCCACTGAGGTACTCAGAAGTTATTGTGCGCAGAACATTCTAGTCTTCTATTTCTCAAAAAAGTGCTTGTAATGTTTATCGGTGACTGTGAGTTCTCATTAAACAAACCCATGTTAAGTAAAGGGCCACCTGTTGTCACAGAAGTGCATTATGGGAAAGGTAAAAGCATCGATTTCACCATCACCTGCTTCTGTGTGGCTACAGCTCACAATCCCTCATAAATCCATTTGATCTTCACGCTCTCAAGGCTTTATTTCCTTTTATTTTTAGTCCCGTAGACGCTGACGTTGAGTCAGCTCATCGATCAGTTCCCTTTTATGTGACAATGTTCAACCAGCGAATCCATTTGTGTGGGACAGCGAGCCTCTTACATGAGTGAGCGTGAGTGAAAAGACCTTCTGAGAGGCCAAAAACGCTAACATTAACCCTGAGTTTCCCATTAAAACCAGTCCATCAGTATTCTTGTACATTTGAAACTAGATTGGAGTTGTTTATTTGTGCAAAGTTCTACAGAAAGTACATTTTAAGATAATACCCATACATTGTGCAAGCGTTATCTAACGGTTGGCTTCGAATAAGACAGGATGAAAGTTGACCTTTACAAGTGAAAGTTACACTTACAAGAGGCTTAAATGGTCTTTTATTAAACATTATGAAAGAGCTTTTGTGTGAAGAGGGTCAAATTTATCTCATAAGGAGCTGAACTACTTTAAAATGTTAAACTGTTCTTGGAAACTAGGGGAATTTTTTTTGCCACGGTTTCACGTCACACCAGCAAAAGATCACAGCTGGCATTCAATTGTACAGCTGGAGTGTGTGTGTGTGTTTCTTTTGTAATATCTCATTTTGTTTGGCAGGTTCCGCTGTGTAAATCTCTTAGAGACACGAGCAGCAGACTGGCTGAGCTCGGATGGCTTCACAATAAAATCAGAAAGTACACCGACTCCCACAGCCTGGATCGAGCCTTTGGGCTTGTCGGACAGGTGAGGAATGCGGCGAACTGTAACTGTGCTAAAAATGCATATTTTACCTCTGACTTTACGCGTCTCTGTTTTACATTTTCAGAGTTTTTGTGCCGCTTTACATCAAGAGCTAAAGGAATATTACAGACTGCTGTCTGTGCTGCATGCGCAGGTGAGCGTGCCGCAGGTGACACTGTACATGTTTGATGTTGAGTAATTCATTCTCATACGTGTGTGTTTGTGTGTGTGTTTAGCTCCAGGTGGAGGATGATCAGAGTGTAAATGAGGCCATGGACAGCAGTCTGACTCTGAGGAGGCTGCTGGTGTGGACCTACGACCCCAAGGTTCGTCTGAAAACGCTGGCGGCCCTTGTGGACTACTGCCAAGGTAAGAGCCTTTACCGACAGACACTTTAATTTGATTCATGGGCTGTGTTTTAAAACTTGCTGGGTTGTCTTGCTGTCTACCCTAAATGTACAACAGACGGCTTCTGTTGAAGGCTGCATCTTAACTCCATAGAACCACAAGTTAGCATCTTAGCATCAGAAGCAGCAACTCTATGCATCATGCAAACAACATTTGAAAAGCAGAAGTAGTTGAAAAAACATCTAAATCTAACAGTTTGTAATTTAAAAAGCCATCTGGCTCCTTAAAGCTTTATTTTACGAGCCGGTGCACCCCAAGTGCTCTTTAGTCTGAAGAGCTGAAAGTTTCAGAGCTAAACTGCATTTAGCACAAAGATTTGTTCCAGTTCCACTCAGCCGGTTCCTCTTTCTCAGGTCGTAAGGGGGGAGAGTTAGCCTCAGCCGTACACGCATACGGTAAGACGGGAGACCCCCACATGAGGGCGTTGATTCAGCACATCCTTAGCCTGGTGTCCCACCCTATCCTCAACTTCCTGTATCGCTGGATATATGACGGAGAGCTGGAGGACACATACCATGAGGTCAGCACACATATACACTCCGCAAAGTCACCCTTGTTAGAACTTCTGTTGTCAGGACTGATTTAAACAATCACTCTGGAGAAGTTACTTCAGAGTTGGCACTACTGTGACTCTTACAGGGCTGTGCAATATATCAAATATAATGATATGTTTGCAGTGATTTACACTTATAGAGTATATATACTTTTTGTCAGCCCTTATACACAAGTTTTTATGTGGCATTTTTATCTGTTAATTGTTTGGAAATTATTTATTATAACAAAGCTGATAAAACTGTAAAGAAAACGAGCATTGATTTTTTTTGTGCTTGCTTCAAAGTAAAATTTTGGTGAAAATATTGTTTTTTCTGAAGGAAACAAACCTTTTTGATGGTTTATATATATATGACATATGTATCAAATATCATCACAAGGCTGAAAGTATTGAGCTGTAATTTTGTTATCGCCCGCCTCACTCTCCCGTAATGGAAGCAGAACCCAGTTTATATCTTTTCATATCGACTTGGGTCGACTCGGTCGCTGTTGTATATGAGAGAAATACAGCTACACTTGAATGTGATTTAGTCTTCCAGACACAATGAACCACAGTCTCCTGCACACAGACACCCAGATGAGGACAAATGAGGGTGCGCTAATGGGCGTCTTTCTCGTTTGCTAACACTACATCTATTTCTCCTTGTCCTTCTCAAACATTACCAACAGAGTCAATGAATCTTTCTTTACTTAGCCTGCGCCGCTTAGCTAAATCTAGAGTCGTTTGACGTGGAAGAGTTATCGTCCAATCAATGGGCAGCTTCCAGTCCGCATAGGCACCAATCGGACGCTCCTCCCTCTAATCGCAAGTTTTAATCTTCCTGTTGCTGAAGTGTAACGAGCTTTTTCACTGTGTAAGCAGAGTCGAGGGTGGAGGTGAGACGAGAGACACTTATATCATTAACGTAAACATCAGCGCTGTTCTCCTCCCGGGTTGAAGGTTCACAAGCTTTTCTTTTAGCCAGCTGTCGTTATTCTCGGCAATTGTCGTTTTAATAGACGCCGGGTACTCATGTTCTCTTTTGCTTTCCCCTTATTTTGTTTCCATCTGTGTAATTACCACAGAAAGGTCATTCGGTGCATTAGAGTGAGGTGGAGGGACTAGTTGGAACAAAGGTCTTTCATTTGCCTTTCAAGTGCAGTGGGTTTTGGGTTCTAGCTTGCTGCAGTAGAAAGTTCTCACATTAAACGCTAATTCCTGTTAAAATGTCTTTTTTCTAATGTAAAATACCCTTAATTTACTTGTGGACTTGTCACAAGTCACTTGTTTGACTTGTGGCTCAAATGGCTCAACCAATAGCATAAGGTTGGGGGTGGGACTATCTGTTTGTCTGGCGAATGGCAGAAAAGGGAGTTTTTTGGAACCCTGGTGTCAACATTTTCAGAATGTGTGAGAATTTGTGAGGTAGTTGCACGTAAATGTATTCGGTGTACATTATCAGACTGCCTCTAACTAACAAAATGTGTGTGTTCAGTTCTTTGTAGCCTCAGATCCAACAGTGAAGACGGACAGACTGTGGCATGATAAATACTCTCTGAGGAAGAGTATGATCCCGTCCTTCATTACCATGGACCAGGCCAGAAAGGTGCTGCACTCATAGTGCCACAAGTAGTTTTACATCAGCTAAAATCCATGATGCCTAAAACCATGAAGTTCTCAGAACTGCAACTAATTTTCCTAATTGCGTTTCTTTCTCGCCGTCGTTTTAGGTGTTGCTCATCGGCAAATCCATCAACTTCCTGCATCAGGTGTGTCACGACAGGACGCCGCCGGGAAAGATCATGCCCGCCTCCAAATCCACCGACTCTCCCAAAGACGGTAAGCTAACCCTAATGCAGCTGCTTAAAATAGCTGTTTATGCTGTCTAATGCGATATTTGTGGCTGTAATGGCAGCTAATTGTTAAATAAACTGCTGAAAGTAGAGAGAGAGATTGATCTGTTGTGAAGGAAAGTGCTGTTTCTGACCACCCATCTCTGGTGCTGTTGTCTTATTGACGCTGGCTGTATTTAGCATCTTTGCTAGCAGGGCTAATCAATGCTCTTAGCCTCCAGCATGCACCTGTCCTTCAGTATCTTGCTGGAAGGTCAGTTTATTCTGTCTTTTGTTGTCTTTCAACGCTTCGATTTTGTCTGTTTTTTATTTTAGTGTTCTTCAAAACGGTTTGGTTTTCCATTTGTGGTTTGGCTCATCCTAACAAAAACTACCTTTTTTGCTTCCTTTTTGTAAATATGGGATCGATTTGCACCAAGCATTTGAATAAAAATGCATTTTTGTTCAACATTGTTGGGGTTTTTTTTGGCAAAGCTGCAGCAAATTTCCCAAAAACCTCATTTGGATGTGAGAATATAAGCCAAAAATAAATTAGCAGGAAATGTTTGGCTTTTTTACTATTATGTGTAGGAGCAGCCTCTATTAACCTGTCTCTCTCACTGTCTCTCTCTTGCTGTCTCGCTCTTTTAGCGACGGAGTTGTTCACTGATCTTGAAGGGGCCTTTCAGAGTAAGATAGACGCCGCTTACTTTGAGACCAGCAAGTATCTGCTGGACGTGTTGAATAAGAACTACCAGCTGCTGGAACACCTTCAGGCCATGAGAAGATACCTGCTGCTGGGCCAGGGAGACTTCATCCGACACCTCATGGACCTTCTCAAGTGAGTCTCTGCACAACAAAACATCTCAAAGTATCTCTGTTTCAGAAGTTGTAGACATTTCAGCGTTTGTAGGTTCTCACAGATCCTCCATCATCAAAAAACCTTAATTTCAGGAATCGTTTGTCTTTCTTTCATTCTCTCGATCTCTCAGGCCAGAGTTGGTGAGAGCCGCCACTACCCTTTACCAACACAATCTAACCGGTATCTTGGAGACCGCCGTCAGGGCAACCAATGCCCAGTTTGACAGCCCTGAGATTCTGAAAAGACTTGATGTCCGACTTCTGGAGGTACTTCCAGTCAAACCATGTAGTTTCTTTTCTCATGCAAACAAATGTAACATTAGAGTAAGAAACAGTTTCTGAATGCATTATAAACTGAGTTGGTGTGAAACTGAGTGTTTTGTCTGGAATTATGGTCTCGTTTTGTCCAGGTGTCTCCTGGTGACACAGGTTGGGATGTGTTCAGTCTGGACTATCATGTGGAGGGACCGATTGCTACAGTACGTGAACACAAACATTAAGACACATACAGCAGCTGTTGTAATTATCAACACTTTGCTGTGCTTTTAGTGACTGTAGGTTTAACACAACTGTGTGTGTGTGTCCATGTCAGGTGTTCACCCGTGAGTGTATGAGTCACTACCTGCGGGTCTTTAACTTCCTGTGGAGGGCAAAGAGAATGGAGTACATCCTCACTGACATCTGGAAGGGTCAGATGTGTAACGCTAAGCTGCTGAAGAGTATGCCGGGTGAGTGCAGTACCGCAAACGCTGAGATTTTATTAGCGATTTGAAGTCTCTTTTTACTTATGTGTTTTGTTGGTTTTATGCTGTTATAAGTAATTGTATTTTAATAACTATATATTCTTACTATTGTAAGTGCTTGTATACGTGGGTTTGTGAACAGATGTGTGTAATGTGTGTTGCTGTAGAGCTGTCTGGGGTTCTGCACCAGTGTCACGTTCTGGCCTCAGAGATGCTCCATTTCATCCACCAGATGCAGTATTACATCACGTTTGAGGTGTGTTTTCAACTGTCTGTGTGTCTGTCTGTGTGTGTGTGTGTGT
>JBAJNP010008918.1:0-19200 GCA_036877545.1 Yasuhikotakia modesta
TGTGGACTGATGTTGATTTATATACTTATTTAAGACAGGTAAGTGAGTTGTGATATTGCACTTTTCCCCTTCACCTCTCCAGGGCTAAATGAGTTGGGGAAACCAGAAGTGCCACTGGTGTTCACCTTGCATTGTCACACAAATATAGCTTGACCTTTGGCTTAGCTTAGCTGATGCTCCTTTAAGCCCAGTTTGTAGTCAAACACTCATCATACAGTTGACACAATAGGGTTACATGGTTGGCCAATACCCAAACCTTGCTATGGGACGATAGTCTAACTAGGTCGACAAAACGAGCACCATAGGCCCTGCTGACATCTTGAGAGATGTCTGTACAAGATACAGCCAATGCTAAGCTAGTCTAAACCAGTGTACACAGCTCTCTGACAACCTGAGCAAGAAATTTGGTGTACTTCATAATACCGTGATGGGTCAGGTGAGGGAAACGTGTGCTGGGTCCTGGAGTTGAGCACAAATAAGGTAAGCATGCCACATCGTAAACACTGAATAGCATGTAGACTTGTTTATTGGAGGAATGTATTCCCCCACCCCCTCCCAACTGAATGCAACTCCATTTAACATTTACTCAAGAGAAATTTAAAAGCCAACAAATCTTTATACAGCCTTACTTAGGCTTCTTCTTCCATCCTAAGTTACAGTATTTGACAGTTTTTATGATTGTGAGGTTGGCTGTCTCTCAAACTTTCAGGCTATCTTTATGGGCTAGATTGCATGACAGCTTGGCTAGTAGTTAGATAGCAGTAAATCTAGAATAGTGGTAGGAGCAAAGGAAATCTGAGACAGCTACTGTATGAACCCTGAAAGCTATGCCATTGCAGTGGCTGTAAATACATATTCTAGTATAAAACGATTATGCAGGTAGCTAGCCTTAAAAATCCAGTGGCTGGTTAATACGACCAATGTCAGACAGACTTTATAAGACATAGTGTGTATAAAGCAAATCTGTTATATAAATAGGTATATCAGCTTAAGAGTTTAATGTGACACAGAATAATCCACTTCTCTGGTGACTGTTTTTTTTCTGACTGCAAATTTGCAGATAATACTGAAATATGAATCTGATTTTGCTACTGTATATGTAAATGCTGTGTAGATCAGTTAACTGCACTGTCTGCCACTATGCAAAGTCTGTATATCGATATGTGTAAGTTATGTAATAATTATCCCTGGGTTCTGCTGAGGTTTGTAAGGAGTTCTGCTAAATCCATTAGCTCTGCTCTGCTCTCCGGCTCTTTCTCTGTTTTTTATCATGATCCATTGCGATCTTGGATGTCTCCAAGTCTATCCTTGTACACTGGAATTTACTGGCTATCAAATCTCTGTTTATGAAATTGTTTACATTTGTTTAATACCAGAAATTCAGTTTACCAGCTATAATATATTAACATTAATTGATTCAACAACAAATAAATAACTACTGTCTTAAAATTAATAAGGCTAACAAAATAATAATTCATAATAATTTGATATGCATGTGTTCTGGTAATCAAGAATCTGTTTAATGAATATTACACTGAGCACTATGTGTTCAAACCAAATCACTGTATGTAGCAAAAAAGAGTTTTGTTGTTTGATGTTTGATGAATTCCACTAATTCCACTAAATGTACAAAACAATCAATTACATTGATCAATTAACTGTTTTTGCTGTTAAATCACCTTTTTCTGTTAAATTGTTTTTTGAAAAAGGCTTTTATTGAGTCCCTGATCCAGAATCTATGTCTCTGGTTTTTTAAGCAAAACTCAGCCTTAAGGCCTTAGCAAGCACATGCAAGATACATCTGTATCATCTCACTCTGCATCTGCACAGGGTAAAAAATCTATAGAAAGTCAATCCACTGTCCTTCATATGCAAACCATTGCCATTCAGTGAGACTGCAGAAATGGAGAAGGGAGAATTTTGAGGGTTATTGTGAGGATGTTCCTTGAGGTCTTGTACATGTGTTAATGTTGAAATGCATCTTAACACAATGTGTAAACAGACAGGCTTCTCTGATCCTGAAGCACAAACAAGGAACATGACAATTTCCTGTTTACAAAATGAGTGGCCTGTACTGAACGAGAGAAGGAGAGATCAGCATGTTTCCAATCAGAGAGGTCAAGAAGTGGTACGAGTGAAAAGAAAGAACAGACAGAGTGCAAATGGACAGAGAGAGTGCGAGAGATACAGGGTACAAGAAGGGGACACGGAGAGGTGCTGATGTGTTCCACGGTCTAAATAGATGGACCTGAGGCTATTTATAAAACCATCTGCAGAATGGCTCACAAGGGCTTCACAGTGAAGGTCTAGTCTAGAGAAATCCATTAGAGCAAACCTGTTTGTGGATCAGAGAATCACTAAATAACAGATCAATCAAATTACTGCATATGAAGAAAACTAACTGTGGGGACAACAAGTGATAAATAAATGAGACCTGGGTTACAGAATGATAAAAAGTAACCATGCATTAAAATTTCAGTTATGGTCTACTGGTTAAGGAGTCGGGCTTGTAATAAGTAGGTTGCTGGTTCGATTCCAGTTCTGGCAGGTTGCAACTGAAGTGCTCTTGAGCAAGGCATCTACCCCCTGATAGGTGAGTTTGTTTACTCCTCATGGTAGATTGTGGGTTTAATCCCAGGGAGTGCAAGTACTGATAAAAAAAAAAACTACATTTATTCATTGTAAGTTGCTGTAAAAGTGTCTGCCAAATGAATAAATATAAATGGATGGGTTAAATGCAATCACATTTTCATTATGGAAAACCATAACTGGCATAATCATATTTTGATTATAGATAACCATAACAAAAATATGTACATTTTTCCACTTTTTAAAACTAGAGTCAATGTTGGTCTAATGCTGTGTCAGCTGGAAAGCTGGACTGAGCCACTCACATCTAAACTTATCCACAGAATCCCAGAACAACATTAACCTGACACCCCCTATTGTACCTGTGTTTGTTTAACTCTGATCCTATTTAGAGCAGAGTTGTATTTCAACAAGACTGCAAATAAGTCTGTTCAATGTTCTGACAATGTGAAATGTTATAACGCAGAAGGTTAGTCAACAAACATTGACGTACACACACAAGAAACTGTTAAATGTGCTTGAACCTGAGAAGTGCATATTGTATAACAGATTCAAGACTAAGTAAATATCTCCAAGTTTATTACAACATATAAAAACAAGTGTATTGATATGTACATCATGTCTGAGGTAAAGACATTTACAAAAAAGTATTTGTAAAGTATTTACATATTCCACCCGCCTGTAAAAGTATTATTCATTAACACCTGTTTGCCTCTTTTAGCTGTATTGCACATGAGATTGGCATGTATTAGGGAATACAATATGACTACCTTTAATAATATCACCCCAATATATATCATAAACACATATACAGAAATTACATAAGTCCATAGAATCATTTTATTACTTAGTCACACTTATCAAACAAATCATTTCTCTGCAAAATATCATTAAATGCATGTTGTTAAAACTAGCTTCTCTTTTGACAAACATGTGAAAATATGTTTGTTTTAAATTAGAAAACTGTCTATATTTTACCAATTAAAACCTAAAAAACATTTTGTGGACCTTTTGTCCTCCATTCATCTTTCTTCCATCGTTCTTTGATTTAAATGCCACACAGTTTGACATGTTTCTATCTAATGCAGTGACGTAGGTGTGGCTTAAGTGTCCTAATACAAGTGCCTAGTGTATATGTGTGACATAGTCACATGTGATTGTTCACATCTTACCTATCCAGCTAATTTTTCTATTCCTGTTTTGTGAGACTTTTAAAAATACCAACATTTATAATAATATTGTGTACTTACATTTATTCTACTTAATTTACAAAATATACATATATAAAAAACTACTGAATATAATGTACATATGTTTGTAAAAATCTTGTTGTGTATTATCTCTCCATTCTTCCCAATATTTCTTTTTCTTTTTCCACCCCTCCTCTCTCTCGCATCTTCTTGGCCTCCTCTTGCGCCTCCTGTTCTCTCCTCATCTCCTCTTTCTCTGTCTGTAGTAACCAAGGCCCCCCAAGGTAGGACAGGATCTCCTCAGGCCCAGCACGGAGCCTGGGTGACGGGTTCAGCAGCTGTCTCAGCAGGGTAAGAGCCAGTGAGCTTAAAGTTTCAAACTGTGGGGCCACTTCTAATTCAGCCTCCTCACCCTTAGTGTCTTCTGACTGGGACCCCTCATCTCTCTGTTTGGTTTGGTTGAACCAGTCTCTGTAGCTGCAGTAAGAAAGGTCATCTGACGTGCTCTCTTCCCATGGAAAGCAACCAGTTAGCAAACAGAAAATAAGGACCCCCAAAGCCCAGCTGTCCAGACTGGGCTCCACTGACATCCAGATATCTTCTACCTCGTCTTCCTCCTCTGCCTCACTGATCCTCTTGGCGCTCTCTACCTCAGGCACGCAGAATGGGGAATTGTACCACACAGCGCGAACTTCGGTCCCCTTTGCCCTCGCCAGGCCAAAGTCACCCAGTTTAACCCAGCGACAACTTCGGTCACACAGGAACACGTTCTCTGGTTTTATGTCACGGTGCACAAAGCCAAGAGAGTGGAGATGTGACACAGCCCCACTCAGCTGAGACATCACACGCTGGGAGCACTCTTCACTTATCCCCTCCTGCAGAAAGAGAGAGAGAGAGAGAGAGAGAGAGAGAGAGAGACAATGTGATGGAAAGTCTGTGCACTGATTTAAGTAGCTTTTTAGCAGCACACTAAGTACCCTCATTAGGCTGCATCAATGTATCAGGCTGATGACAGCAGCAGTTGTTTTGGCAGGAGAATGTGAACACAGAGCCTATCAGAGAACAAGTGTGTGCCTGAATAATCAAAGACTCCATGTACTCTCAAAAGACGTCACTGCAAAAAATGCTTCACACGTCATAATATTTTCTGTTACAGCACTTGATATGTGATCAGTATCCCAAATGTCCTCATTAAAGTTCAGATCTCATGGTCTTCAAAAAGGAATCCAAGTACTGGAGTTTAGAAATGTCTATATTGCATATTATTCTATATTCTATTTATCTATGTGGTTAATTTGTTATTATTTGTAAAAGCTGTGTTATTGTTTGCAAAAGAAACAAGCATAAAAAAACTGTCATTTTTGGTTAATTTGGTTGTTTCTGTAAAAAATGACACTACATGTAAGTACCATATACACACACAATGCTATAGTTCAATTTACCAAAGAATCTATGCCAAAAATCACACTAGATCATGCTGAAATATGAAAGGTAAATTAAAGGTTTAACAACACTAAGCTGTACCATAAACTCACCTCAGACACGATGACATTATACAGGTCGCCATACAGGCCAGCCTCCTGTGCAAACACATAGTGAGAAGGTGTGGAGAAGAAGATTCCTACCGCCCGTGTCAGTGAGGGGTGTGTGCAGAAGGAGAGGGACAGGTTGTATTCACGCAGGAAAGCTTGGAGACTGGTGGAGTGGCGGGGGAAAAACTTTAGGGCCATTGGAGCTCCTGTAAGTTTAAGGTTTGAAGTATTAACGTTGTTGTACTATCCAGTGCACTGCATCTCTGCATTCACTGTAGCATCTTTCTCTAACAGTGCATCAGAACTGACCTCTTCTCTTATGCACAGCCAGCATTACTTTGCCGTATGATCCTTCGCCCAGCTTCTTGACGACTTTAAAATGCTCTGATGTCACCAATGATGTCATGGACTGCGCTGTGAGGTAGCATAGCTCATCTAGTTCTTCAGGGGCAGTCTGACAAAAAAACATTTGTTTGATGCCACTTTTGATATTTGTTAAATAAAAAGTCATGTAATAAAAACTCTTTACCCCTCCCAAGCTGAGGTCTTAAAACATGCTTTTGGAAACTGATAGGTAGGACCGACAATAAATCTTAACAAACTAGATATCCCTACTTAATGACTCTAGCATGTGTATCAATTGGTAGTGCATTGGGTTATCAGCACAAAGGTTGTTGGTTTGATACACAAAATATGTTATACTTCAAATACACTGTTTGTCTTTGTCCTTAAATTTGCTTTGGATAAATGTCAAAGATAAATGCCAACTAAATGATCAGGGTAGATTTTATCTACACAAATAAAGAAAACAGGGGTTTATCTACATAAATAAATAAATTAATAGACTTGATTTAACTGTATATGACAAGAAAGAGGCCACAGAGTGATATGAAAGCTGGAATGCATAAAAAATAGTCACAGTTGAACTTCCCATTTATCAATGCTTTCATCAGCCTTCACTGTCATGTCAAACAGATGATGGCCAGACAATATAACATAAGCCCATTAACACCTCTACAGTCCTCAAATAGCTGGCGTGCATGTTGCAGCTGCACATCTAACACAAAGCAGGCAGATCATATTTACATTAAACATAGTATATTTATCCCTGACATTTGTTAATTAGCATTCCCTGAAGTGTCTGCGTCACACCGTCACTGTTTACTTTTGTAGCATGCCAGCTTTTACTAACACCAAACAGCTGGAAAACTCCCTCAGGAACATGTGGCCAGTACCACCAGAGATTGTGTGTGGTGTTCTGTTACCACTTTATGAGTCTTATGGGAGGTTGAATGGCATTGTTGTATGAGTGTGTTGCTAGGCACTGACACCAGAACCATCAGAACGGCCTTTATCTACTGTTAGATGTCTGTAGTCCTGGCCTTTGATAACATGCCAGGAGTGGACGTGCATGAAGCAGCTTGTTACATTTTCCATGCAACCTCCATGCCTGTAATTTTTAAGACCAACAATGCTGATTTTATTACAGGTTTATCTTACAGTATTTATGATTACATAACATTACCCATCAAACTTTTCCATATTGCTCAGTCCACATCAATTATACAATTACATAATTTAACTATTTTTCCACATTTAAGTTTGCACAATTTTTTACAAATAGCTGGATTGAAAATTAGCAGCCCAGCATTTGGCCATAAATAAAGCATTGTTTGCCTTTGTGTGCCACTTTTGAAATATTTACAATAGTTCTGTACTTCAGAAAGATTTTATATTAAACTGTTTTGCATTTGGATTTATCAGGACAAAATATAAAATAGCTGTTAGTTACTCTTATATTTAGTCCCATGAAGCTGCCATTTACGAATCACATTTATGAGATTATGCTTGCAATCAAATGAGGTGTTAAATTGTTGCATTCAAAATAGCTAACACTTACACATGCAGCTAACACTCCATTAAAATTCTATCTAAAGAAATGATTATTATTCTTCGGTTGTGAAAACAAGAAAGTTCAGTCATTGTTTAATAAACACTTTCTTTGTCAAAGCACCATAGGAACAGTAATTTCTGACTCACAGTCATTGTCCAACGCTGAAAGGTCTCTCAGGACGTCAGAAACAAGCACTTTCTCTCTGACTCACTCTCTCTTTTCCATTTATACAAGGCTGACCACTGGATGTGTCTGTTACTTGTTATAAACATACAAATGAGATCAACAATCTACATCAGATGTTATATAGTGCAAGTGCGTGGGTGTTAGTTCCTGGTCCTACTGTGTGTGTTTTTATATCTTTGCTCTCTCTCTCTCTTTATCCCTAATTAGACTAATGACCCTCACCCATGACTAACACCTTTCTCTCTCGCCTTTCTCTCCCTTGTCCTCGGTCTCTCCTAAATTCTTCACCTTGTTTTCACCCCTGATATCCATGTACTACAGTTGTGCAGTATGCTGCCCCTTCCTTGTGTATGAGTGACGCTCTGTTGCTCTCTCTCTCTTTTTCCTCATGAACGTCAGTACTGATGTCCCAATATGTTCCACCTGTCAGTCAGTCTGTCTGCAACACATTATTCCATTCCTGCTGTTCTCTGCAATCTGTCCTAATCCCTCCTCTCTCTCTCTCGATCTCCCTTCTCCCTATTACCAACATCACTTACATACTTACATACTACGTAAATTCCCACTAGAGTGCAAAAGACCAATTCCAATCAGCAGCTCTGCTGGATAACTGAAGAAGATAACAAGAGGTTTACAGTTTTAAGCTCTATTTATGCCTAAGAATCTCAGTCGCCTCCTGAATTCAAGTCTGTGCTCTGAGTTTACCTTAGACTTTATGACATCCAAACTGACCCTGTTTTCATTCTAAATGGATGTTTCAGGTCTCACTGGTGCACGTTTTTTTCCAAATGACTGACAAAAAAAGAGTTAATTTTATGTATTGATCTAATTATTAATTAACTTGCTTTTCCTAACCAGAATATGGTTTTAATCAGGGTAGCCCACATATCCCTGCCCTTTAAAATGTTTAAACGTTTTTGAGAAATGCATGATGTTGCAGAACTAAGATATGTTGCAAACAAAAATTCTGTGTTAACTCAATTCTAAACAATACATAAACATTTTAGAATATATACATACATCTTAGGTTGCACAGATCTTTTGCATTAAACTAGAAGACTGATATGTTTGAGTGACAAAGCTAACAGCTGAAACCTTGCAGAACCTAATACAGCCCCACACTCTGTGTTAAATCTCCATACTGCCAATTCACATTCTCTCTCACTCTCAGTTTACACTCACCCTTAATTCTCTCTCTTTCCTCACTTCACAATTCACTTGTTTCTGCATTTTGCCTTCTCAGAAAGATTTCCTTTGATATCTCAAGTATGACATGGCTACTGTTTGTTACGTAAGATAAACAATCCCTGTTATCACAACCACTGCAGTATCTGTTTCTCCAGCTGTCATTGTTCTCTTCCCTACATGCATGAAGCTGTTGTTAATACAATCTGCTTATGGCTTCAGTCTGATGTCATGTCCATTCATATTTCTGCACTGTGCCTTTGTCTCTCTCCGGCTGTTCAGTGAATGATGTATGTTTGAGACCTCATGTAATTTGTTTTACGTGTTAGCCTGATACCCAGAATATCCAGACCATCAGCGCACCATTCCGAGTCCAAGCACAGGTGTTGGAACCCTGTTTGATTTGTAAGGATTTTATTTTTTATATTTTTTTACCCTAAAACTGTCTGGGGTTCAGAGACCCAAAGGCTCAAAAAGGCTCAAAGTCACGGAGACACAACACCTGGTCAGATTCCCACCTGCTCAAAAACATAGACACACAACCATCAGACGTTAGGCGGCGCTATAATGAGCGAATTTACAGGCGTGATAGTGTATGTCAAGACTTAAATAGCTTAGAAAACTTAGAAACTTAAGCAAATGCAGACTTACAACACAGCATTATTAATATGTAATTAATATGTATCTCTGTTCCTAAAAAACAGAGGTATAACTTGCTTTTCTTCACAAACCACTGAGCTTTTAGAGTTGAATGCATTAAGCGCATGATCCTGATCCTAGGGTATAGAAATGAGTAAACAGCCATCTAGTGGTAAAGAGTGGAAGTGCCATTAAAGGGGTTGAGGTTGTTAAAAGTACATCATTTCTTATTATTTGTCCTGGGATTTACTTTGGGAGAGTGAAAGTGTGAGACTGATAATGAAAAAGCCTGAAAATGTATGACGTGTTTGAGACTCAAGTTTTGTATTGGCTAAACAATGTATACGCAATACATTTTAATGTGTAAATAAATACAACACAATACAATAAAAAATTCATTTTTAATTCAATTTTTATTGACATTTATAAAAACATACTTCATACATTTCAGGTTAGGGATTTATTTTATAGCAAAGCAAACGCAGAAACGCAAACATATATTTGTGTATATTAACATAGCACATAAATATAGCACATTCAACTACGAAGAAATCTGTTGTTTCATTGAAGACATCACCTCCACGTGGAGAATGAGTGCTATAGCATCACTGTACTGTTACTGCTGATGCGTATGTAGTAACATATCAGAGGAAGGCTTGCCATCTATGCATAACTCAAAGGCATGGTATGGTAATGGTAATTAAAAATTATAATTTTAATAAAAAAAATTTACTTAGAATTGTGTAATTAAATAGTTTCAGGACTATAATATAAACGGGCAGTTATATTATATATTTTAACATTTTAATATTATATATTAAAATGTTTGTTTAATTAGACCAAATTTAGGTCTAAGCGTAATAATCTTTGTTTATGCTGCTAAATGCTGCTATTCGGAAACAGCTACAATTTAAAACATCTACCTAATATTTGTTATGGTAATATTTACCGAAGCGCGTGATATTTAGATCAGTGCGCGCGCAAGGGGGCGCGGTCCGTCCGGCTGCGGGGAAACGGAAGCGGAAGTTCCGCCATCTCATCCGAGCAACAGCAGGGTCAGTACAGACGATATTTCACAAAGAAGCTCTGTTGTATTATTGAAAACACTTATATGACACAGTATACATTTATACGACGGAAAGAAACTAAGTGATGGTAGTTTTTTTTAAAGGGAATCACTGTCGCGTCTCTCTGTCACACACTCACGCGCGTCTCTTTATGAGTTCTGTTAGCATGCAGCGCCCAGATATTTAAATGAGTGTTTTTAATTCAGCGCCGTGACAGAGATAACAACAACATCTTCCTGTATTCCTCGTTGTCATTCGCCTCTTCTCTTGCTGTCTGGTCGTGTTGAGGGTGAACAGAAGCTCAGCGGTAAGTAGCCTCTGCTAGTTGATCTCTGGTTCACTTGCCATTGCTTACTTTCTGTTGGTTGTAATGGGCTATATACGGGTTTTTGTGTTTAAGGCACTGCAGTAATATTGTCTGATAGTGATAGTGATGTTCTTTTCAGCTTCGGATCTGTTGTTGTAAGTCTGTTTTGTTAGCTGGGTGGGGGTCTGGAGAGGGCTGTGTATGATAATACAGGACACTGTTTAACTGACCCCTCCGACAAAGATAAACGACATGCCACGTGCATACATGTGATTGTGTGCCCGCTGTTTGATTTCTAAGCCTGCTGTCACAGAGAAGAGTCAAAAGCAACAGTTGTCATATATAAAAGTTGTCATAGTTTAGTGTGATTTTCACTTTCGCTTTGTCGCCTCAGGTTTTGCTGTTGAAAATCTCATACATTTTGCGTACGTTTTGCATCAACAGTTGTGTTGCGAGTGTAGACAAATGAATGACGTGAAAGGTCAGTTAACAGCGGATCGCTTAGACTTTGGGACTTTGCTCTTGGCATCCCGAAGGTGGCTGTGGGACCGTTATCAGGTCGAAGCCTTATGTAACTGTTCTGCATATTAATACACCCTATCGTGAACTACAAACTTATCGTCTGTTCATACTGGATTGGCTGACACTTCTCAGAAGCACATAGTGTTGTATGTTTGCCTAAAATATTTTTTATGTAGTATGGTCAAGAGTGCTAAAGAAGTGTATTTACTTATTCATTATATTTCTTTAATCGTTAATGTTATTAACTCTTTAATACATGCGACAGGTAATGATGTGTTTAATATAAATAATGTAATATGCTTGTGTGATTTTATGTGATTTAATCCTGTGCTAGTATAACCCTTACAGTTGTTTCAGATTCACAGCAGGTGTGGTGCTACAACCTGCAGAAGTGTAACTGTGGGGCTACACCTATATGCTGTTACAGATGAGAGCCATTCCCAGTGCTGCCTTCAGCCACTCATGTTTATCATATGTTGTCTATTTTGGACAAAAACAGGAAGTGATTGTCATTGCTTGCTGTATATTGTACTATGCTTGTAAAATGTCTCCATGGCTGTATCTCTCTTTTTCTTAATCTTTTTCTTATCTTCACTCTCTTTCTTCGCAGTCATCATTTATCCCCTAATCTGTACTTCTGGGCCCTGATGTGGCCGTGCAGAGGTTTGGAACATTGGATAGGCTAAGAGCTCTGTGACCTGAGCACACACAGAGAGAGAGAGAGACAAGGAGGGGGGAGAGAGACCAACACTCTCAGGTAAATTACACGCTTTGTGTCCTTTACACTGACACATCCTGAAGCCAGACAACTCTTGTTTGTACTAGAGTTTTTTTAGGTTGGGGAATTCCTGGGTTTTGATCTTGTGCTTTCAATAGGTGAACATTTCTGCTAACTTTCTTTAAGAATATTTGATTTTTTTTAAGCAATGAGGTGGTAGGTATTAATGTCTGAATGGGTGGCATGGGTGGCAGAGCAAATGGATTTCTTTCATTGTTCTGCCGGTTACTACCTATGAACGTTTAGTTGGAGCTACGCTGAAAAATTATACTCTATTTCCTGTGCTGTATGTTTATTGCTCTACTCCCTGTTTCACTTGGAATTCAAAGCCTTTACACTCCTATTGAAAAATGTAGGTTGTATGCTTTGGCCTTTGTATCTGTCCATATTAGTGTTTTATTGACCTTGTTTTACAATCTCAGATTTTGCCGAACTGATAGTCAGCCTGTTGCCATGTCGACATCATCGCTACGGCGGCAAGTGAAGAACATCGTTCACAATTACTCAGAGGCAGAGATAAAGGTGAGACTTTCACCCTTTCAAACTAGCTTTCATTTCTTGCTTTTTTAAATATGTTTTCTCCTTCATTTCTTTATGACCTTGGAGCAGCCTTCAAATTCATCTTTAGTGCTCTACTTTCTGTTAAAAGTTTTCCTTTTAAGCCTTTAGAAATGTCATACATTGAATAAAACTGTAAGAGGTTCTGTGAAGCACAGGAATTTTTTGTAATTGATTTAAAATAAAACTAAATGATAACATTTCTAAACATTAGTGCTGTTGGAAATTCTCTCATGAAAAGCATCAAAGTATATATGTCTCTGTGTCACTGGATTACAGTTTTCTGCAGTATAGGGTACCAATTTTGAAACTTTTTTTGCACTTTGAAACAACATTGAATAATTCAATATTTGAATGTCCTAGATCTTCAATATGACAAACTGGAAACTACTGACTACATGCAACATACAGTCAAGTGACAACAGTAGCAAGCTTGTATCAAACATGTATTGTTGCATGTATTGTTATACTATTTAAAAAAATACAGCACACAGTGTTTACTGTGCTGTATTCGCTAAGCT
Source organism: Yasuhikotakia modesta (assembly GCA_036877545.1). Taxonomy (NCBI): domain Eukaryota; kingdom Metazoa; phylum Chordata; class Actinopteri; order Cypriniformes; family Botiidae; genus Yasuhikotakia; species Yasuhikotakia modesta. Next base: position 12,969 of record JBAJNP010008918.1, read on the forward strand.
AGTTTTCCTTCCTGAACACGGCTTCTAATATTCCTAACAAACACTGATCTGAAATGTACTGAGCCTCACTTTGTACTTTCTTTTCAGGTTAGAGAAGCAACTTCTAATGACCCATGGGGTCCCTCAAGCTCTCTGATGTCAGAGATTGCTGACTTGACATACAATGTAGTGGCCTTCTCAGAGATCATGAGCATGGTTTGGAAGAGACTCAACGACCATGGCAAAAACTGGAGACATGTATATAAAGTAAGTTGGATGGCTTCAATGTTGTGAGATGGGAAATATGTTATAAATAGACTGGATTGACTTGGTATTTTCTTCTTCTTACGTTCTGTCCTTCTCAGGCTATGGCTCTAATGGAGTATCTGATAAAAACGGGTTCAGAGCGAGTGGCACAGCAATGCAGGGAAAACATCTACGCCGTTCAGACGCTTAAAGACTTCCAGTATATAGACAGAGATGGCAAAGACCAGGTGCGCACAAATGGGGGGTTATTTCTGAAAACAAACAAACAAATACAATGTTATCTCTTTGAATAAGGAACTAAACTGATCTTTTGCAATGTGATTTTTGAAGAACTAAGCATGCTAGGAACAGTTCTTGTGTGTGATTCATACTAAAGGTCTTCATATTTAGCTGAAACATCACAAATAGCATTCAAGGTCTTTTCTTACATTGACACCTAATCCACAAAAACATCAGGCCCAGTCTTTAGTTCCACTGGGTTTTATTATGAATTAGATATCAGAATAGGTTTTGACTGGCCAGATAAGATGGCTCTTAAAAGGAAATTGACTTGACAGTAGACACTAGACAGACATTGAATGAGAAGTTGAGACATTGGATCTGAGATGCTTCAATGTAATATAGTTAGAGATAATGATGTATTATAAGGGATGTGCAAAAAGCGCAGCCGCTTACATACAGTTGCATCAGTGTGTGTGTATGTGCAGTTTGATGATTTTATAGACATTTGAGTATTCTGTATTAGAGCTTTTGTTTTATTTTTTATATTTTCACATTTTATCTACTTTTTAATTAATGTTTCTTTATTGTGTGTGACTGTCAATATATCAGATTATCTTTAAAGAGGGGCATCAGTGAGGGTAGTTTTTGTTAAGAGCTTTAACACTTATTGCAGGACACTTAATGATCTACTTTTATGAATTCCTATATATATGTATATATGTAAATATACTACATCTTTTCAGTATGGCTTGATGTGTCACATGTGTTTCTGCAACTTACAGATGTGGTTAATTATTCATTCATTCTCCGACTGCTGACAATAAAAACACAGGACAAAGGGTCATTAACCCAATGACAACTGCCAGCACTTTGTACATAAAATAAGTCGGTAGATAAAACCCACACATGAATGTACTGTGTGACTTTACAGATAAATAGTTGGACAAAGCATCATCTGTTTGTGCTGAGATCACACAGGAAAAATAGAGGCAACAATTGTGTGTTTTGTCAGGGTGTGAATGTACGGGAAAAGGCCAAGCAACTCGTGACTCTGCTGAAAGATGAGGAGAGGCTTCGAGAGGAGCGGATCCATGCACTCAAGACCAAAGAGAAGATGGCCCAGACCACCAGTGGTAAGATCTGGAAGCATCTTACAGTTGGAAGGGCTTATTAGGGATCATGATGGATGTGTAAAGATGTTTGCCATTCACCGTACAAAATCACACTGAGGTCACTTTGCAGCATTGGGCAAGCATGGAGGTTGGCAAGCACTTTTAGGGACCGATACGAAACCATGTATTGATGCATCATAATGGCTGTCATTTGACTCCCCCCTTAGCCTCTTCGGCCCCTTCTGCTCCTGCTTTAGGGGGAGGATTGCATTCCGGAGCAGACTCTGAGCAGGCCTGGCCCCAGAGCTCAGGAGAAGAGGACCTGCAGCTGCAGCTGGCGCTGGCCATGAGCAAGGAGGAGGCGGAGCAGGTAAGGTCTTAGCCAATCAGCTTTTCTGACTACAGGTAAAATGAACTAATAAAAAAGACAGAGGCGCATGAGTTGTTTAAAGCATTTTTTTTACATTATTAATGTGAATTTATTAGCAGAATTATATTGGATAACGTACAGTCATCTATTCACATTACATAGAAATAAATAAGCTTTCTAATTACTATCCTAAACGATCCTTATATCTGCTTACTAACTGCATCAGAACAGAAATTGTGTGTATACCTTTAATAAAATAACACATTTAACATTGGAGCCCTTCCTCTGCACAGTTTCTGCACAATTCCCATATTTACTTTGCTCACACTTGTCCTCACCCTGCCCCCCTCCTTCAGAACAGCTCTGACCCTCTTGAAGAAGCAGACATCCACTACGCACTCACACTAAGCCAGGAGACTCACCAAAAGGTCAGGGACAACACTCATCCAGGTCACAGTGGATGAAGTCTTCCTTTGCTATTCCAGAGTTAAACTGCCAATCAAAGATCAGCTTGAAATAAACCCCTAATTTATGTTAGCATGATCAATTCAACCAATATTCAACCAATACACCTTTATAGCACTTCTAAAGACTGGACATTTATTTTTGTTTTTACACATTAAAGTATGTTCGCAATAAATTCCTCATTTCTAATCATTCCTAATAATCTTTTAAATTTGTATTATATGATATTGGTCAATGTTGCATCATAAAGTCTTTAGGAACAGCTTACTTGTTTAGACATATCTCTAAATTCCCAGTAATTACACATTTGTTATAATTTCACCACCAATTAATATTGTTTTGCAATATCAGACTTAAAGTACCGCCCACTGCTCCCAATTGTATTTCTGAGTAAGCCTTGCAGGACACCTCTGAAGCTGGTGAGACATGGTTGTCAGCTTCCCACAGTACAGCAGACTCCATTTCCCATCAGCCCACAGAACTTGGTTCACTCTCATGATGATGGTGGTGTATAATTGGCAGGAGGAGCGTCTGCGCAGGGGAGACGACCTGAGGCTGCAGATGGCCATCGAGGAGAGTAAGAGGGAGAAAGCCAAGCCCGAGGAGGTGTGTGATTGTGTATGTGTGCGAAAGTTTGTGGGTGGCAGGAATGAGAGTACATTGTGGTCCTGAATGTGAGCTTTACCAAGGGTTGTGTGTTTGTAAACCTGCCTCTCACTCTCCAAGAGTTACCTGCTCTGTCTGTGTCTCTCACCCTGCGTACGCTCTTTAGCACAAAAATTTGTGTAAGCTTGTTTCACTTTTTTAAGAGTTGCCTCCTCTTTAACAATTTGATACACTGCATCTATTATTGAACCACTTGCAAATGTAAGTGTCTGTTCTATCTGTACACAATCTTTCTGCTCATGCTTCTGCTATGTCGAACCTCTTAATAGAGAACAATCTCATGGAAGTGTCTCTTTCTTAGTCTTCTCTGATGGAGTTGAGTTCAGTAGATCCATGGGGAGCCAGTGCAACGGGGTCTGAAGGGCCCTCTCCTCCTCCTGTTGTGGTTCCCAGTTCTAATGCTGGGTCTTGGGGCCCGGCTGACCCATGGGGAGCAGCCTCCCCTGCTTCACCGCCGAGTTCTGACCCTTGGGCTGGGGCACCACAAACAGCAGCCCCAGATCCTTGGGGCGACACTTCCTCCAGAGTGAACGCTGACCCCTGGGCATCCACAGGTAGGAGTGTAGAGTGACCTGTTTTCTTTTGAGCCTTTGAACCTTTTCAGCAGGGTTACCTTGAATTTTACTGAATCCTCCTAGTATTGTTTATCCTCTGGCTTTTCCTTTTTGTTTGTGGTGTCATATGATCCTTGACCTCTCCTCAAATTTTGTCCAGCGGTGACCCCTCCAAGTGCTGACCCTTGGGCTCCTTCAGTGGCTCCGGCCCCTGTCCTGCTCTCAGGGTCAACTGATCCTTGGGCGGCGGACGGAGCTATCCCTGCCACTGATGGTCTGACCTCAAACCCATGGAGTGGTTCAGTTAAACAAACTAATGGCACAGGTATACTTTCACGTGTGTGTATATATACATGTATTAGATTAGATTCACTTATGCCAGTACTAGGGTGCAGGGTTAAATTCTCCAAATATTTAATTCAGAATAATGTGAATTGAGAAAAGCTAAATTCCTAGCTATCCTGTAGCTCTGCCAGTTGGTAGAGCATTGAGTTAGCAGCACAAAGATTGTGGGTTTAACCCATGGAATGCAAGTACTGATTAAAAAAATGTATACTTTGTAAGTAAAAGCATCTACCAAATGAATAAATGTAAATGTGAATCTTTAGTTAAAAGTTGAATTAGAAAGTTGGTGTTCAGTGGTTGTCAACTACAATGTAGTGTAATTTTTAGTAATTCCCACACAATTTGTTTTCTATTACTACCCACTCTGGTACTGGTTAATTGACCCTTTGCTATGCTAGCCAAGGCTTAGTTAGAACCCTGTTTCTTTGTCAACAACTCTTCTTTGTCAAGTATCTTAAAAGAACGTTAATTCTTGCTCTCTGTCTGCACACATCAGCAGATCTAGAGAGAAGAGGCTCTTCAGTGACTGGAGGAGATGTAAGTGGTGGAGGAAGCACAGGCTCTCCGGTGCCCTTTGATCTGTCATCACTTGGCTCGTCTTTGCCTGTACGAAAAACGCCAGAATCATTCTTGGGGCCCAATGCAGCTCTTGTGGATCTGGACTCACTAGTGTCTTCAAAACCCAAACCTAAACAACCACCACCCAGCATCTCCTCCACATCTCACAACCCCTTCCTACAGACACAGGGTGTGTACCCAGAACAGGGCCACATTTAGTGCAAAGCATTGTTTTTATGTATTCTCCTAACAATTTTTCTCCTTGTTTTTAGGACCCTCCTCAACAGGTATGGGTGTTACACCCGGAAGTACCATTTCTAGTAGAGGGGTGTCTCCAACTCCACCTTCTACTTCGAATCCTTTTGGTGCAAGCCCAGTGCCATCTATCTCCCCTCAACCCTCATCACTTGGTTTGAGCCAGCTTCGCACAAGCCCTGTACCCCCCAGTACTATGCTGGGTCACATGCCTCCAACAATGGGAATGGTTCAGCCAGGGATGAGCATGCCAGGAATAGGGGTCCCTATGGTGGCCCCTAGTATGGGCATGGGAATGGTACAGTCCAGCCCAATGGGCATGCCTTTCGGTGGAATATCTCCCATGGGTCCTGCTGGAAATCCCTTGCTGATGGGCCCAGGAGGCCCCACACAGCCTGCACTGATTTTGGGTGGGCCAACAGGGGTGGGTGGAGTAATGGGAACAGGGGGATCTGTGGGAGGTGGAGCCACAGGCACAAGCACCAATCCTTTCCTTCTTTGAGAAATGTCACCAATCTGTACCCTGTCCACCCACCAACCAATTCAAACCTGCTCCACCAACACAACCAGTTTGTGTTTGACATAAAACAATGTATGTCCATGTCTATATATACGTACAAAGATGTTATTTTTTTCACAGGCTGTTTAGGTTTTTTTTTTAATTTACGCAGTATTTGAAGTCTATTTATTTTCCTATTTGTTTGGTTTCTCCTTGGTAGACATGAGCATGGATGATTGGCAGGGTTCATTCAATGAATGCAGGCTGTTAATATTGTTATAATATTACAAGGTTGTTATTGCTCATAAGGAGGAACACAAGCCACCAATAAACTGATCTCAGCGAATCATAAACATTTCTCTCACCCTCTCACAGACTGAAGTCGTCGGTTGCCGTTGAGAGAGTGCATTAAGGATGGGTGTGTGACAGACTCAGATACTCTTCATTTCAATTACAACTCTAGTAAAAATCACTCAATTGTTGTATTACTTTTAAATTAATTTAAAGTGTATTCTTGTGTAATTTATTTGTATCTTTTATCTCTCTGACTCTTGGGAGAAATTAAACCAAGGAAAATCACACTGGAAATTGCCATTAAAAGAAATGCCTGCTTGGTCTCCTCTGGCCTGCAAAATTTCAGTCCACATGAGGTGGTTCTTTTACACTTGTGAGTTTATGAAGGGGGCCGAATGTGTGTGAGCTTGTCTGTGTGTTGTGATACAAGTCTGTGTGTATGAAGATCCAGTCTTTTCACACCAGCTCACTTTTGTGTACATTTTTTTACAAGTCCTTAATTGCCAATGATTTATTTTTGACATTTTCTTTCATTGTTGTAAAAATCAGCATTCAATCAAGCATTCATTTCACACCTGTTCATGCGAGAACCAGCGTCTGTCTTTGCATTTCACTTAAACACCTTTTTCTGTCAACTTCTGATGCT
>JBAJNP010008919.1:0-19196 GCA_036877545.1 Yasuhikotakia modesta
CTTTTGCAGGTGTTTAGAGTTAATTAGTTGATTCAGATGATTAGGTTAATAGCTCGTTTAAAGAACCTTTTCATGATATGCTAATTTTTTGAGATAGGAATTTGGGGTTTTCATGAGCTATATGCCAAAATCATCAATATTAAAACAATAAAAAGGCTTGAACTACTTCAGTTGTGTGTAATGAATCTAAAATATATGAAAGTCTAATGTTTATCAGTACGTTACAGAAAATAATGAACTTTATCACAATATGCTAATTTTCTGAGAAGGACCTGTAGGTCTATATTTTTCTGTCTGTGGTAAATAATATTGTCACAACAAGTCGACATTCTTTTAAAACTGAGCATAAATAACTTACTTGACAGATAGCCGGAGGGGTCCAAGTGTTGCTCCAAGAACACACATGGGTAACCCAGTCTGTGCAGCCTCAAACCACTTTACAGCAACTTCACCTGTGTTACCACAACCAAAATTGAAACAAATGAAACACGCATATTAGGTCGCATAAACACCATTCTATTAGGCTTTCAGCATTTGTGTGTGGCAGCCTCAAAATGTGATTATTATTTGGTGAAAATCCTAAGACAACATTGTTTTAGACTGTATTAAAGATATAGTGCAGTGGTTGTCAAACTTCTGTCAAGTCTCTACTTTAAAACTCTCTGAAATTCTAAAACCTTTTGATCTCACTCCCAAAAAGTATCAATGTCTTATTACAGCATTTTAAACAGTGGTATACCATGTGAAATTGATTAATACTAATTGCCTTACATAGATTTGGATACTGAATAGTGATTGAGGGTAATTAAATGTGTGATAAAATTATTATTAAATGACACCCCAATTTTCATTTTGGGGTGAATTTTAACCCTTTAACAAATGCTGCCTTGCAAGCACTGGTAGTTTCTTTTTGAAATACAAATCCAACAAATCAAACCTAGAAACATTTACAAATGCACACATACTTCGTATTATGGTAACACTGCTCACCCAGCATGTTCGTGGGCATGCCAAGCAAGGTATGCAACAGGTCATGGACTTCACGATATCGCTGCATCACATATGCAAGCTCCTTGTTATCTACAAACTTCACATCAGCCCGTGTGTCAGGGGTGACTCTCTAAAAGGGCGAGAAAAATTACAGATTCAACCATTTTCTATCAAAGTGTAAATGGAAGACTGGTTCGCATTTCTTTAATTTTACATTTTCTTCTAGAAAACGAAGGTACTCTCTTCCTAATGACCCCTCTGGCAAAGAACTCATTCGAGTGAGATCCAGTGTAGACAGGCGAATTCTAGGACGCTCCCTACAGACAAAACAAACATAAAAGTCAAGAAGGTACAGAATGCAATATTTTACCTTTCTAAAGACATCTGACGTCCACTATACATTGTGTACACAGACCTAACTCACCATACAATTGTTTTAACAATATAAAACCTTGCAAGTAAACAAATGAGACATACGTGAGAATGGTGTAACCTTCAGGGTCATTTCTCATCCTATCCCTAAGCCTGACTAGCGCCATGTGACCAGTTGTTTCCCCGAGCACTGCAACCATATCTGTCAAAGGTTAATAAACAATTTTTAAGTCATGGGAATTACTGCCAGAATTCTAGGTGACATAATTTAGAAAATAATGCCTGTGTTTGTCTGTTAAATTGTTTGTATGCTGAAGTGTAGTATCATTTAAAGTGTAGTAATCCTGTAACACCTTTTGTGATTTTTCTCAACAAAAAAAACACTGTCTGATGCTGTCTGGATGTGAAGAACCATTTTCACATTTACTAAAATAAATGTATTTTCCATCTGCCAAATTACAAAAACAACAACAATTGTTGAAAAATACCAACATGTAATGATCAATAACAATAATATCTGTAATACCATGTCGGAAGGGGTTTTGTAGGGCAGCTACTCCAGAGCCCACAGCTAGTAGAGCTTTCTGGATAGAGTTGGTTGGGATATGACCTGGATACAAACTTCCATTTTCATAAGAGTCTGAGTTTATGTGCTGCTGCCCACTTAGTACTGAGCAAAGGAAAGAGAAACAGAAACAGGTCAAGCAAATCCTGAGACAGTGACCATAGACAACACAATCTGCTATTTTTAAATGATAAAACTGTATAACCTACTTTATTGCATGCCACCTAACTCTATGTTGTCATGAACATACTAACAAATGTATCCTCAGATTGGGCAGTTCTTAAGCATAGGTCTAGACTAAAATGCATGTCTGAACTGTTTTGTTTGATGCACATCAGTAATTTTTCTTTGTAAGGCATGTTTAAAAAACTACTTAGGTGTCCCAATTTCACATAACATCTTGTCTTAATCTAATCCCTGGAAAACTGCCCTAAGTGCATTACAATATAAAAGTGTGACTTTTACAAGATCACTCACAATTCATCACAAAAAGATTATTAAAGTGATAGTTCACAACAAAATGTGATTTTTTTTTCTTCTGTGGAACACAAAAAAGATATTTTGAATATTGTCTCAGGGCTTTTGTGTCCATACAATGGAAGTCAAGGGTTGCCATCATTTTTTACCAACCATGTCAAATATAAAAAATATGAATGTAGTGACGATAAATATCCAGCTATTTTGTTTTTTTTTATTTCCTGAGAATGATTATATAAATGCTTGCGTTATTGATAAGGATAACATTTCAAGCTATGAGAGCTGCAGTATCTTTTAAATTGAAAGTGAAATGTTTTTGTCAGTTATGGTTACTTATAACCGAAATGTGACCTCTGCATCCTTCATGAGGAGTGAACACACACTGCAAGTCAAAGCACTCAGGGCAGTGGGCAGCTATCACTACAGCACCTGGGGAGCAATCAGGGGCTAGTTGCCTTGCTCAAGGGCACATCAGTTTCTACCTGCCGACGTTAGAATTGAACGAGCAACCTACTTATTACAAGCCTGAATCCTTAACCAGTAGACCAGAACTGCCCCCATGATATCAGAATGTTGTACATTTCAAAAGATAAAGAGAAATATGACTCATGTCTTTATGACCCCTTTAATCTATGGCAAAATTAGAAGAGTCATTAGTAGTAAAAACTGTAAACATAACAACTTATAAAGTAAAAGCTAGTAACAGAAAAACTTTATGAAAAAGTGCACTTTAATCTAGAATACATGTGACGTTATTTATTTATATGTATTAAAAATATTAACTTCTGTGTCGATTTTGGAGATAACTATTGTGTTTTTAGTTTAACATATTATACCTGACATCCAAAATAATTATTATTTACTATAAATGTGAAAATAAATTAAAAAGTATAATTCTAAAAGCAATCATATCTATGTCCTCCACTGTCCAACAGCTATTACAATGCACTAGAAACATTTATGATAGTCCACATAGAGAAATGCTGCATTTTATTGGGCTAACAAAAACGTGATTGGCTGAAATCTAGACAAGCCAACCCAGTTTCAGTTTCCAATAACTTTCCAACATAGGTTTAAACGTAAGGTTACTGCAAATTATTAAATTGTATCTTAAAGGCACATTCCCTGTACTGAATTCCTTTTTTATGAACTCCCAAAAACTTAAAAACAAACAAACAGAAAATTACCAGACTATTTATTTATATATGAGTGCAAGAGGGCAAATCAACTCTTGCAGTGCATGATAAACTGCTTTGCGTCAATCGTCATTTTATTTAGCATATTACCAGACAATGTTAAGGCAAGCATCACAAGCTAAACGCCGAATTTTAATGGTTTATTTAACTGGTGACCAAATACGGTGTACAAGACGGCATATTTGAGAAATGCTGGTTTAAAGCTTTTGCAGAACTGGTTAGCCAATAAGCTATTGGCAAGGTCAGAAAGTACCGCTTTAAAACGCACTTGTAACATAATTTTACCACACAATTAACCTCTGAAATACAAATTAGAGAACAATTTGCACTGGTAAACTTTGTAAAAAATACCTCCATAAGAGCACCGAGAATAATATCCACCGAAGTTTAAGATGGGGAAAGCACATCGTGGAACTAGCTTCATGACTAAGGTTACGTTTCAAACATACGTACTGGGTGGGGTGGGGACTGTTTGAACCGCTGCAATTTAGGGTTACTTCTCAGATTATTTGAGTGTTTGGTAAGTCATTTTCACCTATTCTTTGCTTGGTTGCTTTGATATTCCTGTTAATCGCAGTACGATGATTGCGACACACGGATGTAATTCGGCCGTTTACTGCGCGGGTAGCGGGGTTGTCGTTAGTCTATGACTTCAAGAATCCAAAACAGCCAAGCTGTAATCATAGTGTTTTGTCGACATGGTTACCTTCTCGGCTTTTGGTGTTTGGTGATTTATCTGAGGTTGATCAAGGCAACTAATATCACGTTAGTTTGTAGTCTTATGTTGGTTCGCTCATTTGTTTTGGTGGCCGTAACCAGTGAACAATGTTTACAAGACGACTTTTAAGAGATTATTTACACCGATCTTTGTCTTTCGTCACATTGTTTGTGGTTTATGACTAGGCAAAATGTTTTTTCCTGTTGGTATTACAAAAGAGGTAGTCGTACATATTAGCTTTACAAAAGCTTTATCTAGTACAAAGCTAATGAGACATTCCTGGTATCATGCTTTGTAAAATAAAAACACAATTTCATATCCAGTGTGTAATTGTAAGTCTCTACACTCTTAGTCTAATCCCTAAAAATTTACTTGTTTTACTTTTACTTTAGTAGAAAATATTAAACTAGAATGGAATCCTGTACTACTCTAGTATCTATTTTGACAGTTTTACAAAAAAGTTACATCTTGGAAAATGTCAGTTTAGTCAAAATGTTCTTCTGGTGTTGGTGTTTTAAAACTATATTTTGTTTCTCTTTACAAAATTAAAGTATGTACTTGTCAGAATGTTGATGCTGCTCTTTTCCATACAGTAGAGGAAGAAAATGACCCGTGGCTGTCAACCTTCAAACAGAACAAATAAGCTTGATTAAAATACAAATTTAAGTCATGATTTGCTTTTAAATTGTACTTTTAAATTTATCACTTGCACTGTCAATGACAATGATAGTCCCCCACAAGCCACTGCTAGCTAATATTGACTGCAAGTAAAGTCTGACTGTGTTTTTGTATGGAAAATTAAATTTTCACAATAATATTCCAGTTGGGTAAAATAAAGTCACACTGTACAGTTGTTTTCTTGTTGATACACTGTTTATTTTGTAAATATGTTGCTTTACAGAAGTAAAATGGGTTATACATTTTTTTGTATGCAGACTTTGTGAAATTCTGCTAAGCTGTGCTTCACAATTTTGCAGATGATTAGCAACAGTGAAACTGTGAGTAAATGGAAGGCAATGGCACGTCCACCTGTACCATCCTCTTTGGACTCCACATTGCATGGAATATCTCGGGATGTTTTGTCTGTAAACATGGAATCAAAATACCAATGCCAGCAGTGTAAAGAAATCCTGCGGAAGCCTTTCCAGGCACAGTGTGGACATCGCTTCTGTGTGTTGTGTTTCAAACAGCTGACTAGGTACGTAAGAGTCCAGCCTCATGCTCTGCATTTATTGCCACCAAATGTCTTGCATTTGCTAAATATTTTTTCTGGTTATGTTGCAATAATATGAGTGATAGTTTTGACTCATTTGTAGTCTACCAAAACTTCAACCATAGAACTTTAGAATGATCAAATACATGTGATAATTTAGTATATTTAGCATGAGCAGATAATAGATTTCTGTCAGAATAAAGTTCATGTTTTAAATATTTAGAAGGGACTTTACAAGAAGGGACTGTGGGATTTGGGTATACCGACAGGTGATGTGGGTGGCACTGAAGCCAAGGTGAACTCCCTCACCTTGTCATTTCCTATAAATGTCAGTTTGCATATGGCCAGTTTCTCAGAATGTCACACATGCAGTATATAGTACAATGTATATGGTGACAAGTAGTGTGAAAATCATGAGCAAGACCTGTCTTTGTTTCTTGCAATGTTTTCCTTTCTGTTGCACATGCTACTTTCACTTCATTTTTCCAGTAAAACACTTCTGTCAAACACTGATGGTAAAGAAGGCTGTATATTTATAGGTTAGACAATTTCCAAAAACTGTTTAAACCTGCTTGTTGGTTAGCATCACCTTGCCTTTTTCCCACACTCTGCCTTGACATTGTATAAAAAACAAGAATCTTTTGTCAATTAGCACAGGGCCAATACCCTGCGAAGCCTGCCGTGCTGAGGGTATATTTGAGGAGACTATATCTGTGCTCAATATTACAGTGGTAAGCTGGATTCCATTAAATGTAAAAAAATGGAAAAACTTCTAAAATTAACTGGCACTGGTGTAGTGTGAGTTCTATGGTCTTTACCTTTCTTTATGCTTTAGGCATTTCCTGACAATGCAGCACGAAGAGAAATTGATAGCTTGCCTGCAAAATGTCCGAATGAAGGCTGTGGTTGGACTGGCTTGTTAAGAGACTATGAGGTATGATGACATAAGTACTTATGTCTCACCTGGCATAATCTTTAGTGGTAGAAAATGTTTATCGTTTTGAAAGTTGTATATATTAAAGAAATCTATTGTGGTAAACTATAATTAGATAGCCATTACCCACCTCACCAACCTTTATTCAAAACACTGACATGTTAAAAAAAAGCATGCTAATATAGATATCCACATCCGCCAACATGGAGTTTCTTTATTGGGTTGTTTGAATGTCATGAAAGATGTGATGTGGGGGTTGAGTGGAAAGTCCCAAAACTTTTGAAAGCACTGAAAGAGGCAGCGAGGCATTTTTAGCGTATTTTTTTAGATTATGTAGCTCATCCACCAATTTACCATTATAGCCCTCATAATAACAATTTGTTTTATATGAATAAAAGCAAACCAAGCTTTTTGCAAATTATTCCTATGCTTTGGTTTTGTCTAGAATGCAAGCAATGACTATATTCCCTCTATACAATGTAAACAGTTCAGGTTCATTTTGTATTAGAATATTTAATTAATTTCCACTATTCACTATATGTAGTGTTTTAAACTTTTATACAGCAGCAAATGTCAGCAGAAATATCTTAATCTATGTTTTGAAGATAAACAAAAGTTCTTATGTGTGTAAAATAACTTGAGGGTAATTATTGATTGAATTTTCATTTTACAGTAATTTTGGACAGCTAAAAAACAGACTTTGCATTTAAACTTAAACCTGGTTTGCCATTGCCTCAGTTTTACTTATGTTTAGTCTGCATGAGTATCAGCATGACAATGTTTTTTCCATATGACTTGTGCAGTGACTAAGTTAAAGTAAAAAGTGAGTCATTGCTGATTCATTTCTGTGAAAACATGATGTCTATGTAAATCATGCAACAATTCACATGATACTGACTTATACTGGGGCAGCTGGGCTAGAATTATAATTCACAACCATAGAAATATAAGTTTCTAGAATTTACTGTACTTACCCTCGTTTGATTTTTGTCCACTTGCATTTAGTTTTAAGTATTAAGGTCAACATTAATATACCCTATGTAGTTAGATCAGGTTACTTTTACAAGTTAACATTGGTATGAAGAATTCTTTGTACCCTTTGTATCAAAATGCAGAAACACAATTACTGTACTTTTTAACCCCTTCCCTTGAGGCAGGCTGGTGTATAAGAGTTCTTCTTGATGTTTAATCCACCAAAAAATGGCTTCTGTTTCTGCTTTATCTAGTTTTAATGTTTGCATAACAAAACATTTGCACAAAGACACTCCTGCTCTTGCAAATTTGAGTGCAGTAAAAACAGGTTTTTCTCTTCATAAAAGACTATAGAGAATGAGAACGGTATTAAGATGTAGTAAAACAAATGAACAGCCTGTAAGACAATTGTTTTTATAAATGAAATAAACCTATTTTAATAAGCATTAAAATTATACTCTGACTAGATACTACAAAACATTTTGTCATATTCTTTGCTTTCCCAGGGTCAGCATGAAGGTCGTTGTGATTTTGATCGTGTCAGATGTGAAGCTTGTCAAACATTTGTCTTGCGTAGCGAGAAAGATCGTCACAATGAGCGTGAATGTGAAGCCAGAACACTTAATTGCAAATATTGCAAAGTGACATTCAACTTTAAGGAAATTAAGGTAAAGATCTAAGAACTGATTTATTCTTGCAGCTAATGGTTTGCTGTTGCTGACATTTACAGTGATGACTGCCTTAAGCATGCCATGTAATCACTCACAGACTGGAAGGACAATGAAAAGATTGTCATTTGAGTTAAAAAACGCAAACCCGGGGGTTTACAATATATTATGTAATGTGGCTGAAATTTGGATAATAGTGTACCTAGAAAGTAAATTTTGTTTTCATTCTCACCCTCTCATGTTGCTTAAACCTGAATGAATGAAATGACCATTGTCTGTTGAACAATTTAAACAATTGTCTGGTAAACATTTTCAAAGCGAGACAGGCAGTGCTTTCATAGCCTGTTCCTCACTCAAAGCTCTAGGACAAGTCATGGTACTTTTAGTGACTTCCAGCTATCAAGCTTCAATTAGTCATATGACTTTGTAGTGATGTGTTTGTAGATGGCCAGATCATTTTCATTTTTGACTGAATTATTTATATACATCTTTTTCTGACTACATCTTTTTCTTTTTTCTTTTCTTACACTCTTTGTGTCAGGCACACGATGAAATTTGTCAAAAATTTCCCATGCAATGTAAAGACTGTGGCAAAAAGAAAATACCCAGAGAGAAGGTTAGTGCATTAGGTTTCTAATATACTGTGTATGTGTTTTTGTGTGTGTGTGTGTGTATATATATATATATATATATATATCTTCTTATCTCTTTTTCAGTTTCAAGAGCACAGCAAGTCATGTGCAAAGTCCAAGACAGCTTGTCAGTTTAGTGAGATTGGCTGCAGGGCTGTGGTGTGTATTTCTTTCCTATGAATATGGTGTATCCTCTGTTTCTCACGAAATACTCAATGGGAGGTGTGATAGATGCACATTCTGATGTCATTATATGTTTATAGAAGTTATAGACTTTTAGTGTGTAACTAAGTACACTCTTTGCTTAACTAAGGTTTAGTTCATAAAATGATGCACGAAAAGTGCTTTTTAACAAACAGAAGTTGTTTTAGAACATTTTTGAAAATTTATGAATACATTTTTAAGACCACAATTTATTAGAGAAATTTTGTGTTTGGAGTAGATTCTTCAATTGTAGTTAATGTTTTCAGAATTTATGCCACAGCATTATGCCATGTATAGTATAAGAACACACTATATACAGTAGAAAGTTTGTATTTGTTTGTGTAAAGTTTATGTGATTCATGTTCCTGCATATTGATTGTCGTGCTGATTCAAGACGTATGTAAATAATCTGGAGCGTTAGTTAGGAAAGTCCAGAACACTTGACATTGGAATTTGTAGTTATTATACTGTAACATACTGTGATATACTGTAATAAGTAGTTATTATTGGGAAACACATGACAGACAAACAATATCAACATGTCCAAAGCACTTCTTTTCAGCTTCAAACTTAATACTTTTATTTGTATATTATTATATATTATTAATGCTATTAATATAATAATATTTATTAATAGGTGGACAGTGGTAAGATGCAGGAACATGAGCAGATGAGTGTAATGGAGCATCTGCGTCTTATGTTGGCTGTATTGTCATCTGTACGACTGCGTGCCGAGGGAGGCGGAGAGTGGCAGGAGGATTCTGGCCTGGGATTGTATCGCGGACCTGAAGATGCGTCCCCAGCCGGAGCACACGCTGCAGCCCATAATGCAGGAAGGGGAGGCAACCCCGATGTGCGGCAGAAAGTGACAGCGTTAGAGAACATAGTGTGTGTGTTGAATCGAGAGGTGGAGCGAACGGCCCTGACCCTAGAGGCATTGTCCCGCCAACATCGACTGGATCAGGACAAGATTGAGAACCTGTCAAACAAGGTATAAACTGTTCCAATATTTGTTCATAAACCAACTACCATCCATAGTTTTTTTTTTTGACACCACGTGGAATTTAATGCACTTAAATATCTTTCATTGATCAGTCCCCAAGTTGCTTTGTAGGACTGTTTTTCCTTTGGACAGAATGGATTGTTTTTGTTATGTCCAAGTGCGACTGCGAGGCTGTCACCTAGCATGTAACAAACCATGACATGTTGAGCGATATTGTTAGTAGTTGCCATTATGTAGTTTCAAACCTATACTTTATCTGTGGAACCAAATGGTGGAATACACTTTCAGGCCCCAGTCCCTGTTAACCTTTATTCTATGGAAATGAACTGAGAATATACAAAGTCACACAGGTTTGGAATATCCAGTCACTAACAGAATGGGTTTTAGTTTCATTTACAGCTTTTGGATGTTTGGACTTTTGCCTGTTGGTTTGTACTTCATCCTAGGCACCAATAAGCCAGACTCCACATAATATACCCTTATCTGTTTGTGTTTGTTTGTGTGGTAATTGTTTAGGTGAGACAGCTGGAGCGTACTATAACAATGAGGGATCTGCAGTTAGCAGAATCCGAGCAGTCTATGCGAGAGCTGCAGTTTTGCACTTACGACGGAGTTTTCATATGGAAAATACCAGAGTTCTCTCGCCGCAGACAAGACGCAGTGGGTGGCCGAGCACCTGCTATGTTTTCACCCGGTAATGGTTCATTTATTTGTAATTGTGTTACTGCTCAATTTTTGCTTGGCCTGTTAACTTGCATTGAAGAAGAATAGGAATAGTAGGAAAAAAACTAAATAAATAAACAAATGATGCTTAATTTGCCTTTAAATGTGTTCCTGAACAGTGTTCCTGTGGGGAACTTTTTGTTCTGTGGGGTTTGAAATACTGTGGGACTTAACAAAGATTGTTTATGAAGCAGACCAACACGTTTCATTTTATGATGCTTGGGTGTTCCCTCTATGTCCATGGCTGCTGTCTTTCAGTTTCATAATGCCACATTGTTATGAAATTGTTATGATAGATTTACTATAGGATAAAAGTTGTTAAATACTGACACACTCGTAACACTGACTTCCTTTGTGTCTTCTAGCATTCTACTCTAGTAAATATGGCTATAAGATGTGTTTGAGACTCTATCTGAATGGAGATGGCACAGGCAGAGGCACCCACCTCTCTCTCTTCTTTGTGGTCATGAGGGGCAAATATGATGCACTGCTTAAGTGGCCATTCAGCCAGAAGGTAATTAATTATTAAAAGTATTAAAAGCCAGTCAAAATCAGTCTGTCTGATTGAACAACAGCTGTTGCAGTTTAATGTTTGTTTGGGCTTTGTAAAAGATGTTTTTACTTCCAGGTGACATTAATGCTTTTGGACCAGAACAACAGAGAGCACATTATTGATGCCTTCAGACCTGATGTAAGTTCCACTTCCTTTCAGAGGCCTATCAGTGAGATGAACATAGCCAGTGGCTGCCCTCTTTTCTGCCCTCTTGCTAAGTTAGCAGGCAAAAGCTCCTACCTGAGAGATGATACCATATTCATCAAAGCCATAGTGGACCTTACTGGCTTATAAAAAAATCATAATAATCTAACAATAATATTATTTGTCAGAAATAATATCTAATAATAAAATAGCTGCGGAAGCCTAATATGTTAAATATGTGATTCATGATAATAAGCAAATAAATATAATATTAAAATTATAAAAGATTTATAATAAATTTGCTTTAATGGCATTGTCATTATAGAAATGTTTGAAGTGGTAATGTAGTGGACCAGTTCCACAACAAAACAACTTCATAAGTGTGATATAGTTTAATGATATTGAATGATAAATACATTTATTATAATAGTTATCTGTATAGTATTCAACATACAAAACAAACCTAAAGTGCACACATTTAACATTCAACCACTTGAGTGTGTGTTTATAGAATGCAATCATATTTATATTATTATTATTATTACTGTTATAAGTTTGTTAAGGGTAAGCATTTGTTCTATGCTCATACTTACGCTACTAAATTTGAGATCACATTGTAATGTTAGCATTACAGATTAATGTTACATTTGGTAAAGATCGTAATGCTAATGTAATGTAGCATCTTTAATTTTTTAAGGGGCATGGAGACTTTTGCAGGTAGTGTAAAATAATGTTTTATGTCTGCCACTAGTCTGTGCTTAACATTTTTATACATTATACAAATAAACTAGCTTAAAATTAAAACACTTAATTATGTGCTGTGTTCAATCATTTAGCTTGTTGAAATTAATCGTGTTGCTGTTATAAATCTTTATGCAACATATAAACAAGACCCTTTAATTTATGATGGCATGCTAGATAAACCTTATCCCACTTATTACATTACTTTTTTTTAAAACATTTTAAAAAATTGTAAAGCTTGCATAATGCAAATTTGTAAAAAATGACTAAAAGATATTTAAATTGTACCTTATGTAATATTCATACCTGGTGTGAGAAAAACACAGAGTGGAGTAATACATTAAAGATACAAGTACTGCTGGCTAAGATGACCCAGCTGAGACCCAACTAGGAACCCAGATGAGCAGTGTTTTCAGTTTTAGCAGATACTATGGTGAGAAAATACCAGATCACATTTTGATCATAATCAGTATTAACAAACCAATAATGTATTACTAATCCAAATAATCGATTTGTGAACATCTGAGCATGACACTTTTTATTTGGGCTTAAATGGCTATAAAATATAGAATTAAGATGAACTGCTTCAAACTGGATATGATTATAAACTAGAAGATAAACTAAAATTGCCTCACAATACATTGTATGTTAATAATAAAAGTGTAAAAGGTTTCAAAATTGTCCTTGTTTAATTTTAACTGTATACGCCTTTCAATTATTAAATAGTTTTAGGTTATTTAAATAGCACAGTATCCAGCTCTCATTTTTGCCTATACCAAATTGTTATGAGCTATACTTGATTCTTTTTAGCTTCTATTATTTTCCAATTACAAAACATATTGTAAATTTAATTATAAAAATTACACTTAAAAGTTCATTTGAAGTAAACTAGACATGAAATTCAGGTATAGTTTATGCAGCATTATTATATTTTAAAAGTGTAAAATGCTTAAACTAATTAGACCAGCTTTAGAAACTTTAGTTTAGAAATGAAAATGTGGTATGGAAGAAAATTTATACTATAACAGCATGTGACTTTTCTTTGTTTTGTGAATTCAAATGTATCATTAGTAGATTCTTATAAATCTAGTAATTCCTGTGTATACCATGTATTTCATACATGTATTTACATTGAAAATCTGTGTTAACACTTGTTTGAAGATCTGCTTCAAATAAATATTTAAGTATGGCTATGATGTGTATTTTGTCAGTTCTGTTCTTGAGTGTATAAAAGGTTATAGTTTCAAATACAAACAACCAAAGACATGAAACATACTGTAGCAACTTTGGGAGAAAAGTTTCAGACACAAACAATTCACACTGCCATGTGATGAAAAATATTTTAATGGGTCAAACATATTTTACACCACAATACAAAATGCATATAGCAAAGGGAAGGTGGGAACGTTAGATAATGTATTAGAATTTTAACCTTTAGAGAAGACAAAGGGAACCAGGTCCATTTAAAACAAAACATGTTGAGCCATAAAAAAAAATGTCAATGGTCCTCTTACAACTACACTTTCTTCTGGGCACCATAAACCATTGAGATCAAATTAAAATTGCCTGATGTCCCTAAATAAAATCTTAAGGAACTCGAAGAAAACAGCAGACAAGTAACAGACTAGAGTTCATATATAACTTCACAGGTCATATATATGCCATAAAGGGCTCTCCAATTTTTCCCCCCATTACATCGATTATTAAAAAAAGCACATTTTCAGATTCTGCACAGTGTTATAATGGTGTAGTTTTTAAGAGCTCATTTAGACAAACTTGCAAACTGTTGTGAAGGTATAAATTCTGGTGAATATTACAAAAATATGCTCAGACACATTACTACCCAAAAATGGAAGGGTAAAGTTTAATAAATATTTATTCATAAATTGTCATGAAAATGTCCTTTCCTATGTTCCTGTTTAATTTAGTGTAAAATATGACCAACATGTTCTTAACCTGGGGGAAAGTTTGAAGTATTCTTCCTGTAAGTGGATACTTGTAAGTAAATTTTCTGACCATACGTTATCTTTGTTCTAGTTGTCAAAAACACCAGGCTGTCAAGATCAACTTACATCTACTAAATAAAGGTGCCCAGAAAAAAAAATAAAAGACGAAGTACAAATCACATGCACAGGTTCCCAAAACTGGGTTAAATAGATTTCATAACACATTTGCATAATTGCAATTGGTAACCTTTGCTCTTGAAGTTACATATCTTAACATTTATCCCCCACCCCCAGCAACAAATGTAGAAACACAAGTGCCATGTCATCCAAAAGCCTGTCCAACCAATTTCATTTTTACTGCTGACCATTCTTGTGTGGTCACAGTGTCTTCTGCTATAGGTCACTATAGAACAATCTTGTGTAGACGCATGTAGGACGTCCTGTCAAACATTCTCAAAAGTTTATTGACCTCATTGATGTCGCTCTGCTTGTGGAGTGTTTTAATATGAAGCCTGTGTGACTGTCTTCTCTCATGTGATGGTCACCAGGGCTCAGGTCAGGGTTTACCATTCAAATTAGCACTTCTGTGGCCAAGAAGGGAGGAAAGCAGTTCGCGAACCTTTGGGGGTCGAGAGGGGGCCTGACCCAGTCGCACCATGCGTGGGGAACGCCACACTTTAATGGTGGAGTCATCGCTGGCAGACAGCAGCAGCTCCTGGTCTGCTGGGCTGAAGGCTACGGAGTTGACCACATCGTCATGCTGCAGACGTGCCAGGCAGATGTTGTAGTGCCGGTCCCAGATATAACCATGCTTGTCTTCTGCACCACTGCAGAGATGGTCATTACACCCATTAGAATTGTGTGAAAAATTCTTGTGTTGCTATCATGATATACCTGTTACTCAAAGAATTAACTATAATCATGTGCTTAAAAGAATTTAAAAGCTTAATCTAGCTGGCAACATATTGGTGATTAATAAACCATAAATAAAAGAGCTGCAAGCATCAAATATGAGGTAAACCCATCAATGCCAATAGAAAATTATTTGTGGACAGTGCTGACAATGAGATGAGGAAAAGCAATTAAAGAAAACAAGCAAAGCCAAAGAGGTGATTAAGATATTCAGGTATAGAGCTTTTACAAAGATATAGTCTGGTATTCCTAGTCTGGTATTGATAAACCAGTTTCGTAATATGTAATTGCATTTACATAACATTCAATTTATTCAAAGTATTAAACTATTCATTTAATAAATAAATAAATGCTCAATCTAGCCTAAATGCTTGTCCTGTTTAAGTTTATGTTTAGTTAGGAGTGAGTTCAGTGCTTCAAAATAATGCAACACATTGTTGTCCTGAGTGTTGCGTTTTGTAAAGTGGGGCTCTAGGAATTCACAAGCTTAAACTTGTAAGTGCGGTTGTCAATCCAAAACACTGACAGTCTGACTCACTCATTTTACATCTTTGTTTACAGTTCTTTATCCACTATATTAAAGATCCACAAAGTAATAATGAGATAATGATGATGCCTTTTATATTGAACTACCATTGTTTTTGTTCTATTGCTTTTTAATTATTTGATAAAGTGATAAATGAGTGTGTGGGGTCATCATCGTTTATGTTAGTTCAAGAGGGAGGCCCGCTGTCTTTCAATTTGTGCTAGTTAGTTTAGAGTGAGGGTTTTTAGAGATATCACAACTAATACATAACTAATAATAAATTTACCTCTGTGAAACAGAGGTAATGGTATTAGACAGTTACCTGGCAACAAAGTCCCGGCTGACATCGAGGAAGATGAAGAAGCATTCATCATTAGGAGTGAAAGCCCGGTGGGCTCGAAGGCTGCGCCGTTCCTCTCTTAGACTCTTCAGATCAATCACATGCAGATCGATCTCTTCTGCGATTGGTGGAGGGGACATGGGGTCTGATATCACACAGCCTGTTGGCCACGCCCGACTGTTCACATATAAGTACCTGTAGACAGACAACCACAAACACTGAAAGACAGAAATTATAATGCTTGGATTTCTGCATGCTTTGCTTTCTGACCATTTCAATTTTCACTAATTATCTGGTAATTATACACAGACATTTCTATTAGTTGTATTAATTGCCATACTCTGTTACAGGTCACAGTCCACTTTGAACAACTGATATAGCATCATGAAATTACTGCGCAAACTGATTTAAAGCTTGCCATTGTCCAAAGCCAATGGAAAGCGTACAATGCTTGTAGTCATCTATAGTTGCACACCATACATACCTGTGGTCAGGTGACAGACCCATGCCTATAATGTGACCATGTATGTCAATCACATGATCCAACGAGTCAAAGAACTCTTCTGTGCTGCGCTCCTCCCCCAATACAGGCCCACATGTCGTCATCTGATCAGGCATTATCCGTTTGATACCTGACACACAAACATACAACCCAGACATTTATGGAATTATGAGAAAAGGAGTCTGCTCTGTTGTTTAACTGTTGGTCTATCACAGGGGTGCCTAATTCTGCTCCTGGAGGGAGCAAAGGGTTGCAGAGTTTAGCTGCAACCCTTATTAAACCAACCCGATCCAGTTAATCACTGTCTTACTATGCAAGGTACAATGCGTGTTGAGGTAAGTTGGAGACAGTAGTAGGATTGGGCACCCCTGGTCTATCTAAACATGAACCAAACAAGTGTCTTTTGATCTCACTCTTGAAAACAGTTGGAAAATTATGTAATAGTTTGATTCAAAGCTTGCATATATAATATGATGGGATATAATGGGATAAGCATCTTCAATGTGCATTAGAAAAGTGTCTCATTAGACACATCAAAAAAAGGCACATTCACCTATCTGGTGAGGGGAGTAGGTGAGGCTGCCGGTAGTGAAAAGGAGGTAGGTCTTGTCCTCCCCTTCTCCAGGAGCAGACGGAGACACCAGGTTTGGATCAGGAGCTTTGGTGCGTCTGCTTCCCATCAGTCTGGCCACCTTCGCCTCTAGCTCACGCTCACGAGCTCCTGTGTTCTGACGACCCTAAACACAAAATACATATTATTGATAATGTTTAATAAAATTAGAATTATTGTTTTTCAATGGTTTTCATTTAAAAAAAAAAAAAGAGATCCAATTCTAAATTCTTAAAAAGAAAATATATGTTATGTAGTTTGTAGTATGTAGTTATGTAGTGTGGTCTTAAGGCATTTTAAAATACCCATTTTTCAACAGTTAGCTGTGGTTCTTGAATATAATTGGCCAAGTAGTTTTCCAAGTGTGCTTAACATTCATTTCAACAACACCAAAATGTGTCATTCTGCTTGCCTTTTGAGTTACAACCAGAACAAATATACAAAATTAGCTTTGGTTAACCTGATGCGTCACAACATAGTATTCATGTTGATATTAATTGTTTATAAAAACTGATGTATAAAAGCAATATAACATTTTTTTTTTAGTTTTTTTACATGTATAACATGGTGTAATCCAGAAGAGCTAAATGTGGGCAGATGTGCAGAGACTCTCTTGTCTCTTCTCTCCTTATCCTCATCATCCTTGTCATCTTCATCCTCTTCCTCTTCACTGTCCGTGTTTCCCAGGTCAAAAAGCAGAGGCTGGTGCTGCTGTGTCTGCTGGGCCTGAGACCGAGCCTGTGACTGAGCTTCATAGTCCAGCAGCAGGTCTGGGGAGTCATGGCGACGACAGTGAGCAACCATCACTGTGCGGATGGTGCTGGCGTTGATGTTCTGGATCTTAAAGAGACGCTTCACCACATTCACGTTTTCTGACTCAATGTCCTGAATATAGAGAGGCACCAGTTAAGAAAATCTATCACTTTATTTAACAAGTTTTAGGTTTTTGAATTTTTAAAAAAAAAAAAAATGTTTTTAAAAATGCTGGGAGTTAGCAAAATAAAAAGGTTTGTAATGGGTCCGATTCTCTTCGTGTTAATATACAGCAATTGCAGTTTGCAAGTAAAGCTGCAAATTGCCTCAAGTCATTTGTCTCCATAATAATATTATGATATGTGCTGTACAATCAAGTGAATGTTGCAGTGCAGCATAAATGATAAATTTATTAGGCAGTATATAGACAAAAGTGTGCTTTCGCTTACATTTCACATTTAAAAGGTAACTGGTGTTTGTGGGAAGACCTTAGTAATTACCAGGGCCTTTGAAATAGTCGCAACATGCTGTATAACTGACTGTATAACATTTTTAGGCCCAAAATATAGCACATAAATTGTATGGGTTACTTTTATTTACTGACAAATGTGGACAATATAAACTGTTTATGTTAAAGTGTATGGCAAGCCAAAATTTCTCAAAATATGTCAAAGAAGAAATAATCAGAACCTGGAAGGCTTTGTTAAGCCAAAGCACAGAGCAGGAGGTCATGTTGCCAATCCAATGCAGGTTACCAGAGATGAGGTGAGTCTCATTCAGCCAGCAGCCAAACACATCATAGGGCTTATTTCTCACACGTGACAGCAGGGTGTAGTTTTCTATAGAGTCATAAGATCAGCCAAAAAACAACATAATTACTGAGATATAAAGATGGTTTGTGTGGCAAGTATGTGAAAACACTTAAACTGAGGGACTCTACCTAAACTGAGGACTGCAATCTCTCCAGAGGAGGAATGATGTGGGCCCAGGTAAACCCCTGACACCAGCAGGAGAGTGTCATCAGTGTTAAACTGGGAGAACTGAGTGTAGCCCCAGTTGAACTGCCTCATGCTGGAGCTGTGAACCAAAGAGATGGTGCCATCTGGATGCTCTGTGTCCCACAGCTGAAAAACATCAGAAGAATTACAAGACTGTTTACAAGCATACTGACAAAAACTATTTGAAGGGAAAGTTATAAAAATATAATAATCTCAAAAAAATATATCTAAAATTAGCATATTTCATCCGACCAATAAAAGAAAAATGTTTTTAATACAAAAAAAGTCAACCTTCAAATAATTATGTTCAGTTATGCACTCAATACTTGGTCGGGAACCCTTTTGCAGAAATGACTGCTTCAATGCGGCGTGGCATGGAGGCAATCAGCCTGTGGCACTGCGGAGGTGTTATGGAGGCCCAGGATGCTTCGATAGCGGCCTTAAGCTCATCCAGAGTGTTGGGTCTTGCGTCTCTCAACTTTCTCTTCACAATATCCCACAGAT